>JAOBRC010628451.1:0-10802 GCA_027575255.1 Scolionema suvaense
AGGATGTAGACATAGAGCTTTAGCTAGAGTTCTTTACTTTTGCATTTTGTTTTGCCTGGAAAATGTTCACTACTAGCGCCCATTTTCCGCTTTTCGTAATGAGCGCCCCGGCTTGAATGAGCGCCCCCTCTGAAAGGTAGAAAATTATATGAGCGCCCCGGCGCTCATTCAGATAATTACGGTATCTTTTATTTCATGTATGTGTTGCTGAATACATCTGCTTTTCTATTAGATGCGAATATTCATTGCACGAGCGATCTAAAACATTTCTATCAAGGTACGAACAATTTCTTTCTACTGACGACATTACGGATTCTGGTAGTATGTCAGCCTCTGTTGATGACGTCTGTCATGAAAGCGAAACAGACAAAAGCATCGCAAATGCTGATGAGAAGAACGAACTTCATTTTGCTGAACACTTCTCTGCTGATGAAGATATCGTGCAAGTACATGTGAGCAGTCCTGAACCGACGACAGAGAAAATTGTTAGTGAAAACTTCGGTCAACCTGATGATAAATTGGAACAGATGAATGATGAACAGTTGGTACAGATAGATGAGGCAATGCCTCCAGAATGCGATGAATTGCCCTGCCTCAGTGGGAATGAGGAAGCCACAGGTGCAGTGACTGTCAGTACGTCAGCCTCTGTCGATGAAGCTACGTCAGCGTCTGTCGATGACGTCTTTCGTGAAAGCGAAAGAGACGAGAGCACCACAAATGCCGATGAAAAGAATGAACTTCATTTTGCTGAACACTTCTCTGCTGATGAAGATATAGTACAAGTACATGTGAGCAGTCCTGAACCGACGACAGAAAAACTTGTGAGCGGAAACGTTAGTCAGCATGATACATTGGAACAGGTTGAAGTATTGCCTGAAGCATGCGATGAATCGCCCTGTTTAACCAAGGATGGTCCAACTGAGGATGTGGAAGTGTCAGATTCAGTGACTGTGGCACGATTGCAGGAAGATGTGCGCGGTATGAAAGTTCAATTGGATGTATTGACAAAAATGCTGTCTGAATTCCTGAAAAACCAGACACATGCCACAAGTTCACATTCAGCAGAGTGACAATTTGGGGAGACAGACGGATGTTTTGTGGCACTTTTGGAATCACCTGTTTGTTTTATCGCAATTTTCATTTCCCGATTTTGTATTTTCGCGGTTTGTCTTGAGCTGTTACGAGTATCATCAATCAGGATCTTGAATTTACTGTAGCTATCATTACAAATTAGTCTATATGGAAACACTGGTATATACGTAAGCCAAACAACAACAAGAAGTTGGTAAATATTTACCTAAGACGTAGGGAAACTTCTTACCACAATTGCAATTCATTAGAAATATTCCTTGATATTGCTGTGTTGCTTTGTTGTTTTGCTTAGACAAATATTTTTGTTCTGTCGACTTCTTCAGACAGCAGTGCAAAGATCGGTTCTGGCTTTTGCTTGGACTGCACAGCATGATTGGTGCGGTACATCCAAGGATATGCACTGACTGCTTAATAGAGTCAATGCTCTTCATCATTCGAATCAACATACTGTTGAACCATAAGAGATGATTGTTTGTAGGCCGTTATACGCTGATTAAAATGAGGCATGAGTCAAATTCGTACATATTATCAAGCTGAAGCCTCGGGTCTCACGGAGCGCAGTAGATTTCTTTGTTTCGTATTTTTCTTGGTTAGCTTCAAAGGGGGGGGAAGTGCTAATTGCCGTATGTTTGCGATTTTGTCGATGGCCAGGAAGTTTGGGAAAATTTGGGCTGAAATTTTATACATATTTAGTGCGTTTAGGTGATCAAACGAGTGTGCGTAATGCCACCTGCCTACACAAGCCAGTGTCTTGTTGTACTTCCCCTACTTGCTCTTATTGCCCAGGGCAGTCTTCCATGGCTTTTCGTCAATTAAGCAAAGCTGAACGTCGGAAGCTGAGATGCAGTACGGCCCGATGATGCTGATTTTGGAAGGTATCGTGTGGGATGACTTGAAAGCAGCCAAAATTTTCGCTGCAGGCAATTTGCTTCGATTAAACAACCAGGGCGTTTATATTTTTGGACTTTTTTAGGGGGCGTCAAGGGGGCGTCTATTACATTTTTGCGAAATTCTTTTTTTCTTACCTATAAACTTTATATATTTATGAAATATACACTAGATTCATCGAATGGGTTTTTAAAAGTAGTATCAAGACGACCAGTGAGTTTTGTTATGAAAATCAATTTTTGACACCCCATGAATTGATTACGGTTTTCGATAAATAACTCCGAAAATAGATTTTTGACAGTTCCTCTCAACTAGATTACATGTCAATATCATCGTAAAAATCATCTTTTTCGTGTTTCCATATACTTACATGAAATATAAGCCCCAAAACTGAAGTAAAAATGTAGTGGTGGTAGTAGTTTTACATGTGTTGCTTGGTGTATCTCTAATAAACACCCCTCTAGAGGAGGCGTTTAATAGTGGGGGACGTTTATTGAAGAATTTCCTGAAAGGTGGGGGGCGTTTACTGGAAGGGGGCGATTAATCGAAGCACTACGGTATTCTGGATTTGCACGTGAGACCCTAGACTCAATCGAGTCAACTTATAGACAGCATGAGAATTTCTTACCTTTTCAAATGCATTTATGTAAATATTATGGAATTAAGTTCTGTGGTTTAGCGCTATGTTCGCAAAAACTAGGCCAATTGCAAAGTCTAGGCTGTTTGTTACAGAGCAAGCGGCAGAGAAGATTGACTCCTCATTTCCTTCATTAAGTTTAAGGTTTTACTGTTTTTTACCATTTTCCTCGACCGCAAAAATCACTTCTGCAATTTACTCTTTTAACTCTCTACGTAATCTGCACCACACCCATCCCTACTCTGTCGAATGCTATTTCTGAAAGATCTGAGCTCCAATCTGTGAACGAAAGGAAAAATCGATGGTCGCTCGTATTATGGTTATGTTTTATCGCATTTTTTCTATATTTTAATAAATATGGCCTTTTTATTTTAATATTAGGTTGATGGTGGAACCATTAACTTCTCGCGGATAATTTAGGTTTCCCCGCTACTATTTTTAAAAGGGATTGTAGATTTTATTTATACTAGTATTTATACGTTTTCAGTACTGACAATTAGTTTTTATCTGCTACGTTTTCAGTACTGACAATTAGTTTTTATCTGCTAGGTGCTTGTGCCGCATATCTTTTGATAATTGATTGATTTGAAACTGGAAGAAGTTAGAATCAAGCTTTGTAGCAATCTTTATATGTACATGTTTTGATTGTCTGTGTCGTCTATCGCTCTGTAAAGACAGAGGCAGTATGAAGTTGTACCTATTTATATGGACGCTATCCCAATTTCTTCTGGGCCTTGCAGGTGCTTTTCAACTCTGGGAGAGGATCTGTAAGCCTGAACACGATATATTAAAAAGTGACCAAGTTTTCGCGCGAAGTGTTTTTTCTGGTTGGGTGATATCGGAAAAAAACGACAGGTGATGTTCGAGGATTTTCCACTAGTAGTTAAGCTGCAGCATAGTACGATGCCACACTAACTCTTACTCTATTTTAATCGTGTTCTGAGAAAAAGTGAAAGACAGTATTTCTAGTATTTCCATATAATGTTTTGTACCGGTTTGAAATTGGACATGCTCTTAACATTCATAGAAATTACACCTATGCAGTGTGCGGTATCGTGGGCGCACTTTGTAGGCATTTGTGTATCCTGGATATGTTTGCAACATCCTCATTATGAAAGTTTCGTTACTGCGTCAACAATATTTGATTGGGAATCATTTTCATCATCTCAGCATGTTCCACGAACCAAGTGTATTGCTGCTTGTTCTGTCAGAAAGCAATTCGAGCAGAAGCTGTGAGCAGGCTACTTCGTCTGTGCCCCGCTGAAAGCCTGTCTTGTTTGCATTGATTTAGTTCTGTATCTTCTCAATCCACTTGATGTGCTATGCCATTTTGTCTCACTCTTCTTTGTGCTAGCTACATGTTTCTACACGTACCCCTTTCTTATTCTGTTTATTGATTGACCTTGCACTCCTTTGTTCGTTCATGGTTTACCGTCCAGTCCTCCTTATGGTATTGGTTGCATCATTTATAAGATGCTCCTTACGCTTGTTTACTCATTTCGTTATTGCCATACGCTTTTTTTTATGTTATTCGTCTGATCTGTTATTAATGTATTTATTTTTATGATTTTTCATTGGATGAACTTAAATTGTTTGAAAAATAAGGTCTTGACTAGTAGAATTCGCTGATTATTGGCCAAGCAATGCTCTAACATTTAGCTCAGGTCTTCCTTGGATCTACAGTGTGTATACGCTCCATTTTTGGTCTTATGTTTCTTGTTTATTTGTTTTAATCATGTTTTAAGATTTCGAATTTGTCGGACAATTTTGTATTATGTGTTAGTTTACGCTTTTTAGCTGCCGCTTCGATACGCTCTACAGTTGTTCTTTAGTTGTTTGTAATTTGTTCCATGTGCAGTGGTGAAGAAGTAGGTACGATTTTGAATTCGTGGCAACATTGCCATCCATCTAATGTAATTCATTTTGTATTCTGTAGCACTGTAGAGATAACTCTTTTTTCTATTTTAAGGGAATATATTTTATTGTTAAACTTTTTTGTTTTATCAGTTTGTGCTCGACGACAATCGGTTTTAGTAAATCATTAGGGTGTAAGGGATTGCAGTAAACACAATCCGTCAAAACAGAAAGTTAGTGAAATATTTTGTTTTATCTGGTCGTGCTCGTCGACATGCGGTTTTAGTAAATCATTAGGGTGTGTTGGGCTGCGGTAAACAAACAATCCGTCAAAACAGAAAGTTAGTGATATTTTACTTCATTCCTTATAAAACCATAGTCTTATTACTATATCGGAACGCCTCCACTACAAAACAGTGATGTTGTTCTTCATTTCTGTGATGAAGTTCAGCCTTGGTTTGTTGTTAAATTGTTTATAATTTTGGGGAAATTTTTGGTTCGTGTTCTTATTTGATTCTTCTTTTAAGACAAAAAGTGTATATGAGTTGGTCTAGCTGTCATATATCAAATGTAAATCATTTCTGCAATTTACTCTTTTAACCCTCTACGTAATCTGCACCACACCCATCCCTACTCTGTGGAATGCTATTGCTGAAAGAACTGAGCTCCAATCTGTTAGCAAACAGAAAAATCGATCGTCGCTCGTATTATTGTTATGTTTCATCGCATTTTTTCTATATTTCAATAAATATGGCCTTTTTATTATAAATATTAGGTTGATGGTGGAACCATTAACTTCTTGCGGATAATGTAGGTTTCCCTGCTACTATTTTTAAAAGGGGTTGTAGATTTTATTTATACTAGTATTTATACATTTTCAGCACTGACAATTAGTTTTTTATTTGCTAGGTGCTTGTGCTGCATATATTTTGATAACTGATTGATTTGAAACTGGAAGAAGTTAGAATTAAGCTTTGTAGCAGTCTTTACTATACATGTTTTGATTGTCTGTGTCGTCTATCGCTCTGTAAAGACAGAGACAGTATCAAGTTGCATCGATTTATATGGACGCTATCCCATTTCTTCTGGGCCTTGCAGGTACTTTCCAACTGTGGGAGAGGATCTGTGAGCCTGAACATGATAGATTAGAAAGTGACCAAGTTTTCGCGCGAGACGTTTTTTCTAGTTGGATGATATCGGAAAAAAGCGACTGGTGGTGTTCGGGGATTCTCCACTAGTAGTTAAGCTGCAGGATATTACACCAACTCTTACTCTATTTTTGAGCGTGTTCTGAGAAATAGTGAAGACAGTATTTCTAGTATTTCCATATAATGTTTTTGTATCGGTTTGAAATTGGACATGCTCTTAACATTCATAGAAATTACACCTATGCAGTGTGTGCTATCGTGGGCGCACTTTCTAGGCATTTGTGTATCCTGGATATGTTTGCAACATCCTCATGATGAAAGTTTCATTACTGCGTCAACAATATTTGATTGGGAATCATTTTCATCATCTCAGCATGTTCCACGCACCAAGTGTATTGCTGCTTGTTCTGTCAGAAAGCAATTCGAGCAGAAGCTGTGAGAAGGCTACTTCGTCTTTGCCCCGCTGAAAGCCTGTCTTGTTTGCATTGATTTAGTTCTGTATCTTCTCAATCCACTTGATGTGCTATGCCATTTTGTCTCACTCTTCTTTGTGCTAGCTACATGTTTCTACACGTACCCCTTCTTATTCTGTTTATTGATTGACCTTGCACTCCTTTGTTCGTTGATGGATTACGGCCCAGTCCTCCTTATGGTATTGGTTGCATCATTTATAAGATGCTCCTTACGCTTATTTACTCATTTCGTTATTGCCATACGCTTTTTTTTATGTTATTCGTCTGATCTGTTATTAATGTATTCATTTTTATGATTTTTATTGGATGGTGTTAAATCGTTTGAAAAATAAGGTCTTGACTAGTAGAATTCGCTAATTATTGGTCAAGCAGTGATCTAACTTTTAGCTCGGGTCTTCTTTGGCTCTACAGCGTGTATACGCTCCATGTTGGGCTTATGTTTCTTGTTTATTTGTTTTAATCATGTTTTAAGATTTCGAATTTGTCGGATAATTTTGTATTATGTGTTAGTTTACGCTTTTTAGCTGCAGCTTCGATACGCTCTACAGTTGTTCCTTAGTTGTTTGTAATTTGTTCCATGTGCAATAGCGAAGAAGTAAGTACGATTTTGAAGTTGTGGCAACATTGCCATCCATCTAATGTAATTCATTTTGTATTCTGTAGCACTGTAGAGATAACTCTTTGTTCTATTTCGAGGAAATATATTTTCTTATTAAACTTTTTTGTTTTATCAGTTTGTACTCGACGGCATGCGGTTTTAGTAAATCATTAGGGTGTGTGGGAGTGCAGTAAACACAATTCGTCAAAACAGAAAGTTAGTGAAATATTTTGTTTTATCTGGTCGTGCTTGTCGACATGCGGTTTTAGTAAATCATTAGGGTGTGTTGGGTTGCGGTAAACAAACAATCCGTCAAAGCAGAAAGTTAGTGATATTTTACTTCATACCTTATAAAGCCATATTCTTGTTACTATATGCGAACACCTTCACTACAAAACCGTGACGTTGTTCTTCATTTCTGTGATGAAGTTCAGCCTTGGTTTGTTGTTAAATTGTCTATAATTTGGGGGAAATTTTTGGCTGGCGTTTTTATTTGATTCTTCTTTTGAGACAAAAAGTGTATATCGGTTGGTCTGACATGGTCCTGATGTGAGTGCTACTTGTTTCATATCCTCAGCTGGCAAATACTGTTACACAATTTCCTACGATAAGCTCAAGACGTTCATTACGTATCGGTTTCTGAACTGGCATTATCAAGCGATTTTAATGCAATTTGAATTTTATATCTCAGGAAATGGTGCGTGAAATCGGTTCATGGGCAAAGCGTGGTTAGTAATGGCTTTGTCTTAGGAAGGAGTCTGTTACTTAGCGACATGTTTAATGCAGCCTACGTTGGGACAGGCTATGTATCTGCAGTGACATTCTCAGCTAGCTTTTGATGCAATCTTGACGCTAGATGAGGATAAAAGGCTCTTTTTGGTAAGTAAAATAGAACTACGAAGCAACTGCACCATCTTTGTGAGTCTGTAAATAGAAAATAATGCACAATGAAAAGAAGTTTTAGTACAAGAAAGACATTTCTCAGTATATAATGTATTGACATGTTTTGACTGTCACAGCAGCCCTCTTCAGAAGATCCAACAAACTAAGTTGCATTTGAATGCTGCAGAAAGCACTCAAATCACAACCAAACCATTCAGGAATAAATAGTTAATTACTCTTAAACTAGACAAAAGAAGTTTTTTCACACTAGTAAATCTAGACGAATCTAGCTTGTTAGATATTCTGAAGATGGCTGCTGTGACAGTCGAAGCATGTCAACACATTACAAGCTGAGAAGTGTCTTTCTTGTGTTAAAATTTGCTTTGAGTCTTGTACTTTAAGACCAAGTAAAAAGAGGCTGCTGAGAAAAACGGGTGCATTTTTTCAGAGTTTTTGCTTATGATACCTGCTCATTGGACCTAACGAGACAGCGTATTTATTTACTGCGTTCATGCACGTGTTTTCGCATTATCGCAAACAAAGCAAGGGCACTCTTTGAGACACTTTCCTTTCACTCCACGTGGATCGGAATATATTGGTTAAATCGAGTGCAATGCTTTAGTATGCTTTAGCTCAGTATGGAAATTTCTGGAATCTTGTGATTTTTATGCTTTGCTTCTATGGCAACTTTCAGTTTTGTTAAACTTCTGACCGTGGTTCATCATGTAGTAATTTAAATTCTTAAGTAAATGGACTTTTTTAACGCCCCCGTTCTAACGAACGCCCCTTAAACTTTGTTCAAATTTGTAATTTATTCGCTATTTTGGTCTTAACTTTATTTTTGTTGACTAAGCGGCATGATCATCCATGGCACAGAATTGTTTCCCTAATTATCGAAAAGTTATGATATTTAACTTCGTCATTAACGATGTCTCAGCATTTTTTACATTGCTTGTTCCTCACAAGTTTTCCGCCAAATGAGGCATTCACTGTATGTCCAGCTCATACAGTACTTACTGGAATATATTCACAGTACAATTTCGAGACTGAGATGGAAACGATAATCAAATATGTTTATTATATGAATGGATTTTACATTTATTCCATCATTGTTTCGTACTTTTTTATCGTGCGGTTTCTTGAATAGGATAAACCAATTCTTCATTGAAACACTTCCATTGGTGCAACTGGCGACATTTTTTTGTCGATTTGCCCTGTTATTTGTTAGTGTTGCTGTTTTTGTTTTGTTTTTTTGTAAGTATATCTCTTGGTTGGAATATATTTCGATCCTTATTTCGGGTGGGCTCCATAAACAGAGTACCTCGGTGTGGTCTCTCATCTTCCTCAACATTTGGTACAAACATCCCTTTTTTATAAGCGACGTTCTTTGACTCTGCACGTTACCTGGGCTTTTGGGAGCAGTGACTGGGAGATGAAACACTCATCCCCCTCTAGGGAACACCCTGTAGATCACGCCCTAAGAAACCGTAATTTGGCATGGTTATAGACCTATCTTACCTGCTTAAGACAGGATATTAACCAAGTCTTTATCTATCTCCAAAGCAAAGTTATGGACCGTGGGGTTCAGTGCAAGTTGTCTGTGTGGTCGATTTTTCCGAAACAGCTATAGGGGTTACGGGTATGACCAGGAGGTTTTCCAATCGCAGTTCAACTTTTTGCGAGTGTGAAAAAACTGCTTCTCTTAGGATTTTGAAGTAAGGTTTTTCTGAAAGACAAGCACGGGGTCCTTTGCGCTCCCGCAGAAAAATTGCTATCCAAAATCCATCCCCCTCCTCCCCGTCCCCAGTCAATGTAGGGTTAAGCAACCAAAATGCTAAATTGATCATAGTAATATAATAGAAGAACACTTTTTCTTACAACATCACTTTCTTTTCTCATTCCCTTCAGAAAGCCATTTTCCAATATGCCATGGAGCTACGAGACTCTTCTTAAGAAACGTTTGCAACTCAAGTAGAAATAAAAACACCTCTGTTGCTAAAACCTCGACAAGCCCCTAACAAGCAATAGCGAAACAACAATCGAGCTTAGGCAAGAGGAAAATTTAAGCAACATCGAGGCTCAGACAAAACATTATGTTACTTATAAAAAAAATGTGTAAGGCTTCTCCTTATGCAATAGCCTGGGCTGCCACACTTGTTCTACTTATATTAGGTCGCATGCCAATTGGGGTGCAATATGTTATGGCACTCACTGAGCTTTTCTTACTTTACTGCACAGGTGTGCCTGCTTCCACAACACCGAAGTTAAGGGCTTGAGCCGTGACTCTGAGTCCAATGATTGCGTTCTACCGAACAATCCTAATCCTCTGGCCGACATCAGCTCGTTCAAATAAGTGATATTACTACTCTTGCAGGCAAGTTACAGCAGATGATGTATTCGGTGTTTTGTAGGACTAATCTGAAGAAGCTGCACCAAGATGGCGGCTGGACAAGCCGTTTTTATGTTGGCTCTGATGGTCTCTACGGCCGGCACAGCGATGGTGCATGTCGATATGACGCACGTCTTTGACAACACGACGACGGTGTACTGGCCAACAGCTCGAGCATTTAGATTTGTCATCACAGACGCTGGCAGCAACGACAGTGACGATCCAGCTCTGTACTATGCTTCTAAAAAATTTTGTGCTGCTGAACATGGCGGAACGCATATGGATGCACCAAACCACTTCGCTAAAGGAACACACGGTAATATTTATAACTCTTTAGAACAGATACAGCTCTGGAGCTCAAACTCCCGATTTATGTCTGAGATAGCAAAAATTCATCAGCAAAGGAATTTATTCCGTCATGTTAGGTCGTCTTTCCTGTTTAACGCTGCCCTGATATGAGGTTGTCAGGCTTCTACTATTTTGCTCTTACTTGAGTTTAATCAACGAAGTCACAATAACTTCCTTGGTTGATTCCCCTTTTAGGCTGATTATTGATTGCTCTTACTTTTGGATGCCTTTTCTGTTATGTTTGTGCAGATCACCACAGACAGAAACATGACTCCTGTTAACTGAGTTGGTCATAGCATCAGAAAGAAAGCCTTTATTCAATTTGACGTTAAGTGAACTGTTTTGATTCTCTTGTCTAACTTTCGCACCAGCGTAAAGTTAGCCGTCGACGGCAGCCTTCGACGGCTGCCTGCGTTAAGTTAGCCTACCGTTTTAAGAGCTGGCCTACCTTTGAATACTACATATTAATTGCTTCTGAACATGTCCAATTTGG
>JAOBRC010628562.1:0-10802 GCA_027575255.1 Scolionema suvaense
CTAGCAAGGTGCAAGAATCTGTCAAAGATGCATCAGATGCTGCGTCAACAGCTGCTGGGAAGGTTTGTATGAAAAGTTGGTTTTTCTTGAGTGATTTTACCTAGCATGTTAGCTGCAAACGAAACTTCCCTATTTTATTGAAAGAGAACAAGAGCCAGGAGATGATGTCACATCACTTGGATTGTTATTGTGGCAGTAGTTTATGCCTTATAAATGTTCTCTTGTTCGTATATGTACGGGTCTGGTAAAGAATTGCCACCTGCATGTTTTAGTTTCATTCTTCATGCACTTAATGAAGCTGCATTTTTTGCTACGTAGCTTTGTTAAGCATACGTTTTAATTTCATTTTACTTTCAAGTGCTAACGGGAATGCTTCATTAGGTTAAAAGTCGTGCAAAGTGTGGCGTACTTGTCATACTGTCTGTCACAAGCGTTTTCTCAGACATACCCGATTCTTGGAATTTTCTGAAAAATGGCTTGAAGGATAGGATCCGTAATCAAAACATGAATCATGGAGCCAATTTTTCACAAACATTTGCCAATCGTGTAGGTGACCAGCTATGTCCAAAAATAGCTATGTTTTGTTTTTCAACAATATCTTTCAATTTGTTTATTTTTTGTAACTTTTGGTGTGAAACGGGAAAGCAATAGAATTTATTGTGAAACTTATCTTATATTAGTCACGTTAGTCTGGAATGGTCCTCAATTATGTCAGTGCATGCGGTAGTGTTTTTTGTGTTGTTTTGCTTCGTTTGAGAGAGCTGCAGAAAATTTACACTTTATACCATCATCATGGATTGGTGGCGATGAATTAAGGTGGCCTAATTACAAGCGGCTAATCTAGTTGATGAGATGTCCTCACACGGCTATCTTGTAAGATTGTCATAAGAAACACCTGGCTTAGCCCTAGATACCAATGTGCTGACTCAACTTTTGATCACCAACTTGTTGCTCTCAGTGCCGAAAAGATCCAAAATCTCAGGCTATGCTTGTTCCACACAGGAAGAAAGTTCTCAAACATGAAATGTTTGCATATTTACTGCCATTTTGCTGGTGGTGCCTTAATTTCATTATAAATTCTTCCTTTCGGAAAGTCGCGTGACCGTTTTTGGCAGCCATCTTGAATGAGTTGCAACAAGACCTCAGTCGACATTGCCGCTCGGTGGAAAAACAGCAGTAAGCTGTTTTGTGATTAATGGTTATGCGTTACTAAGTATAATTCTATAAAACACTAGGGACTTCGCCCGATTCACGGTCAAATCCTCTTCGATCTGCCTTGCCGCTTCACCTCAAAAATGGTAGCCATAGCTGTGGGTTGTCAAGTGTGTGACGTAGTTTCCGAAAGGAAGAATTCGCTAACTGTATTGATGCACTGATTTGTCCATGGTTACCTTACCTGAATGCCAAAACCCAGAGTGGCATTTAGTGACACCTGTTCCTTTTACATTTTGGTTCTTGCGATTTCAGGATGGCCTTCTGAAACTTGACAGAGTGTGTTCAATTTTTTAGCTGTACAAAGACGCATCTGAAAGTGAAGTTTTTAAGAAAGGGCAAGAGATATCTGAAGAGGTTTGTTGCTGATGTTGCTCATATTGATTGTGCAGATATTGTGATGCTCATATTAATTTTATAGATTAGGTATAATATAAGACAGCTGTAAATTTGATTGTGTTGTTTGCAATTTTTTGAAGCTACTTGAAAATGTTCTTCCTAATTAGCTTCAAGTGACCTCAGCAACTTGATGTTAATTTGTTTGTTGTGGTCAACTTCTTTGTAGTGAATGTACTTTTGTGTCAGCTGAGCCATCCATATTCCTTTCCTCCTAAAGATAGTCATTGGGGTTGAAAGAGTATGAGCCCTTCAAAAATTCTGCCTCTGATTGAGATCCTGGCCAAATATTGAAAGGGAAATAGTATTTTTGGGCATGGGATATATAGGTCAGAATGGTCTCCAGATGATAGATATGGGAGAACTGATTCATCAAGAAGGGTGCACATTCGGTTTGGAAAGTTTGGCTGATATCACTGTTTTCCGCACTACCCTCCTAATCCTTCTGAAATAATTATTCTTTTGCTAAATTCTGTTCTGAGGATCTGCAATCATGTTACAGAATATTACTATAGTGAAGTAGTGCCCTGTCGTATTTCATTATTCTTATTCCGAATTGTGTTTGAAAGTCAGAGGAACAGATTAGGAGCAGTGAACACAACTCTGCTCACTTCAAGTTCAATCTCTATCTTTTCTCAAAACTGTGCCCTATTTGTACAAAAACATAACGTAATCAAATTGAACCAACGTCGGTAAAGTACAGCTATTTACATGTGGAAATACAATCAAATTAGTATAAATATCTACAATAGGTGAGTTCTTGGTGTTCTATGGTTGTAATGTTCTTGTTTTCCTGTTTCTGTTCACCAATCTTCCAGTGTGTCCTGTTCCTGAACACCTGCCCTTAATTACTTAAGACAGTTAATATCCTGCTGCAGCTGGCAGGCCAGGTGTGCTTGTTGACGTGAGGTCAGTTGACCAAGAATGCTTCATCACAAACTGCCTTTAAATATTTCAAATCATTTTAGATTTTATACAACTCCTCTTTTTTACCGTTTTTCCTTAGAATTTAACGTAAAAATCAAATCCCATCTTTGATACTCCGGTCAATTGTGATTGTGTGACGCTCGCATAGATAAAAAGAAAAGTTCTCATTGGATGTAGACTGAAAACTATCACTGTGCATGCTGGTTCCAATTTCAAATTTTTCTTAATGGACTTGCAGTGCTTGATAATGAGTTTGCTTAGAATATCATATTCCCTAATTATGCTATATTGACCAATAATGCAATATTACTGCTTGCCCTTTGCGGTATGATGCTCTCCTAGAGCTGTGCTACATCAATTCTAAAGTTTGCGGTTTCATTGCCACCACATTTCAGACAGTGTTCTCAATAAGAGGCGTGCGATCGCATTGGCACGCTTCCGCACACGCCTATGGTCACCTGAGACGTGCTTTTGATTGCATGCCTCGCTTGCCTCCCACGGTCGCCGTTTTTGTTTGCTTATTTAAACTTCTGAGCTCTCAAACCCTGATAACCATCCCCAAGTCTGCGTGTTTAGATGGGGTTTTATAAATGCCGGAGGTCGGAGGTCGGAGGTCGGAGGAATTAACATTTAGTTTGAAATCCAAAAAAATATCACACTCCAGTACAACTGAACTTGAAATAGTACCAAAGCATCTTATAACAAAGTTGGAAATCCTCTGAAAGGTGCTCAAATTAATATAATTTCCTGCGTGTAAGCGTGCCGTTATCCCACATCCCAGTGCTGAATTTGAAGAGCCTCTGACCATGTAAATTGTATGATTGCCGTATTATCTATTTTGCATCAACTCTACATCTGACTTTTTGCACGGCAATTTTTCAGTAGAGATATACACACATACGAAAAAAGGAGAGGGAGAGTGACTTTAGTTGGAGTTTCAAGTGGCGTATGAAGATGAAGCAACATGCGTTACAATGCTAGTCTACATTCTAGGCTCCTCTGGGAGTTCTATGGAGTAAATAATGCATCAATGGGTACAGCTAAAGTTGAGTGCTACGGGATTACGAGGTGTTCATCGACCTTGATCATAAAATACGAGCAGTACACACATTCCGCAGCTTTCAAGTTGTCCCAGCTTTCAAAGCAATAAAGTACATTAAATGCATAAAATTTAGAAGAAAATATTCTCGGACAAAAGCATTTTCAGATAATTTTTTAGTTTAATTTTGGACGAATTTCGGAGGTTTCTGCAAGTGGGATTCATTACTTATGGAAGTATAAGACATAGGTACTTTCCCTTAGCAAGGAGCAGGTGAATTGATCAAGCAATGAAGAAAAGGTAAAGATTCTAAAGCATTTGCAATACTTGGTATATTAGAATTTCCGAGATCCAGAGGGTACGGCAGACAAATTGGATGAGGATATGCTACAACTTGACGATGGTAAAAATTTGGGCCATTATCATTATCTGACGCTTTTTGATCCGAAATGTTTTTGTCTAAAATATTTTGAGTCTGACGCTTCTTCATGGCATGATGAGGATAAGAGTTAATAAAAAGCTCCAATTTCGAACAAAATTTTCATGTACTATGAACATAGGCTGATGCAGTTTATGCCTTCGTTAGGCAACGGCGCGACCAAGAAAGCAGAAAATAGCGACCAAGTATTTGTCAGTACTGTTTTGATTTTCCATTTCGCCACTCTGTCAAAAGTTGGGCAGGTATACAGAACGTTGCGGATCAGTCTGTAAATTGCAGACTGGATGAATTTTGTTTACGGTACTGGAAAATAGTCCCTGCTAGTGGAAAACGAAAGGGACCGATATCAACGAAATTGTCAAATGCTAGCATACCAATGATAAAAAAATGTGTTCGAAAAGGATTTTGGTACCACGGAAATGATGAGGCTCTGTCATGAGCAACTGACAGACATTTGTAATGTTGCGCAATTTCCTAAAATATATGTGCTCAGGGAAGTACTTTCGTAGAAAAAATATTAGACTGCGTTTACATGAGTGCCAGGGTGAAACTCATCCCGGGCGAGATTTCATCCGGGGGTGAATTTCACCCCTCCCTACGGTCAAGTCTATAGAAGTGTTTACATGAGGCGAGGTAAAATGAAATTTCATCTCGGCTAATCTTGTCCCGCCATTTCATCCCGGGATGAGATTTTACCCTGGGGCATCTTTTGCGATAAATATCATGTAAACCGGAGACAAACAACAAATCCAAATTATAAACCCATGAAGGCGTGCAGTGGAATTATTGTCGTTGCTGCCTCCTGTTGGAACAAGGTGATTGACAAGGAAATGCATTTCGTGAAGGAAAGCTCCACTTCACAACTGATATTGGAAACAATTTTGTTTATTGTTTTCCTGCATTTTACTTTACGCCCTTTCATGTGATAGCGAAATGCTACATGAATCTTCGTCATCTTTGTCATTGCCTTGAAGTGGGCATGAAGCAATTGCAGTTAGTTTTAAATTGACAGTCTTCTTACATGAATTACCAAAAATTCATACGTTTCTAATTTCCTACAAAAACTGGTCCGATATTAAAAAGTCGGAAATTTTTCGTTAGCGAAATTTAAAGCGTCCAAAATTTTTCCAGACAATATTTCCTTGCATTAGTTGAAAAATAAAATGAATCCCTGTCTTAGATGAACCGTTCCACTTGTAAATATATATCTAACCCAGCAACGGCAGATTGAATCTCTGGACATTTAGTTGAAAAAACAGCTAAGTACTGTATGGACGTGTTTATGTAGAGCCGTGTGGTATTTAGTAAAAGAACGTTTTGGTATCGTAAGAGTAAGTGTGTTTGATGGATCTTGAGCAAGGACGTAATAATTCACTTCAACTTGATATTTCTATAGATCGTACCCCTTTCAGAACTTTTTCACAGATACGTAGTTGAACATTGCATAACAACTTGTGTTAACCGAGAAACTGTCAAAAGTTCCTTGTTTGAACTTTTTAATGGCCCCTGGATGAGCTTCACTAGAGTTTTGCTGATTTGAAATAGCTCTTTTTGATCAAGATTTTCCTGGAAACAGGTTCTTGCTATGCATTTTTACCACTGGCTGACCCTCGTCATAAAAAGAATACAACAGTTTTGTTGGAATATTCAATTATGTTAGATTAATTGATGTCTGGAATACACGAAAAATCCTGAGTTGTGTCCGAAATCGACCAAAATTACGATTTTTTTCGTTCGCCCAGAATTCATGGCAATTAATGTGCATGAATCAGTTAACGTGAGATGTTACTCGTTGCTCTAATTGCTTGTTTAATTTTCAGTTTCGTTTGTAAATTCTCTTGTAAAATAATTCAAAATGCTTAAAATGTGCAATATTAAGTGCAATGATTATGAGGTATGACCACCTGCAACATGCAGAATTAATTTGCATGTGTCTTGCACCTTTCATCATGGGCACTATGTTCTCTGAGTTTTTATCCCGGGACAAACCATTGGTGCGTCCCGGGGTGAAATCACCCGCTTGTCATCCCGGGGTGAGAAGCGTCATGTAAACCAAAATAGCATCGCCCCGGGACGAGTTTCGTCCGGGGCTGAATTTCACCCCAGGTCTCATGTAAACGCAGCCTTAGAGCGTATTATTACTATAACCACACTTGTAACCACATTATATTCCTAGTCGTTCATGATAGACATTCACAATTTTTTCTTGTTCCAACTTTCCTTTGTAGACTATTCTTCGCAGACACCACCTGACTACCAGAAGAAAAGAAAATATTATATTGCAGACCTTGATAACATTTTCGATATTTCATTTCTAAAGCTTCATTTTCCTTTCGGTTGTTACTTTCCAAGGAAAAGACTGGTGTAGGGCGCTTACATCAATGCAGTAAATTCTTCAATGACCAAGTTGAAAATTCTCTCTGATAATACCTATCGGTAATAACCGATTTCTCTGTCTGAAATTTTCTGCGAATTTTTAAAGGAACTGTGTCTCAAAATTTTATGAAGCATTGCTGCGTACTTCTATGCTCTACCAGCCCGCACACCAAATTTCACAAGTACGGATTCATTACAAATGATGCAACTGGAGTGCAAAGTTTTCATGTGTTGAGTACAAGAATTCATCCTCGGTGAAGAAGTCGTGCATACCTGTTGCATTCTCGGAGAACGATAAGACTGCGTACGCTAATCCCCTTGTCTCCCATGCATATTTAATGAGCCGTGGCTCATTTAATATGCAAGGCTTAGCTTGTCGAGTGTATGGTTCGAGATACCGAGTATTTTGAAGTGCAGGAAAAAGTGTGATTCAGAAAAAAAATATCGCAATAAGGCTATGAAATCTCCTTGGAGTATGGCGGAACTAGTGCAATCGGCAAGAAAAAAAAATTGAGCTACTGTTCCTTTAATGTTTGATAAGGCCCGGAAAATCTTCAAAACTTGTTCTTGTTTTCTGCAAAATTTTTGAAAAAAAAATACTTAAGGAAAACATGTTCCTGTGAAATTATTAACTCTTTAAGGCAGTGCAAAAAAAAAAAAAAAAAATTCCGTGCCATTTCCGGCTTGCCAGTTGCCGTATCCGAGTACCCCTCGGACCTTCCTTCCTCCAACCTCCAACCTCCGACATTTACAAAACCCCTGTTTAGATGAACATCAACAGCGATCATTAGCATGTCATTTATTCGAAACAAGAGAAATCGATTAACAGTTCATTCATTTATCACGAAAATTTGTCGGTATGGAATGTTTGCTCGTGCAGCATTGTAGTCTTTTCTGGAGTCTGAAAGGAGAAAATGTCGATAAAATCTTTGAAGGGAAACGCTGTTGAGCTAGCAAATGGGAGAAAGACGCTGTTTTTCCTTGGTTTGTTGGTAGCACACTAAAGTGTTTCGTAAAGTGGTCGCTATTTTGTTATTTAAGTGCAAATAAACTATCTGACTGAACTTGAAAAGAAGCCACACACACTTTGTTATGATCTGAGTTTAGTAGTGCATGCGTGATAACGTTATGCTAAGAATGAGTCCCGCAAGCGAGTAAGAAGTTGTCAATATCGGGCATCTCGAGAATTTCCGTAGTTGCAGCGAAAGTACTGAAAAGGCTGTCTTTACTGCAGGGGAAGTCAAGTCTCCCGTGTTCGGGGTTCACGTGGTTAAAACGTTCCCCCGGCCGCGTAACTCTATGCTCTTGCTATGACTGACTTTACTAAGCTTTGCTAAGGTGCTTTGAGTGCTGCTGGACTGTAGTGGATAAGGGCTGGGAGTAGGTCTGTTTTCTCTAATGTTTTTGGTAAGTCATTTTGCAAACACGTAAAAAATTAAGTCTCAAAGCTACTACTGTTCTATCATGGACGTTCTATGTAGCACATCGCACACCGTAGCATGCCTGGATCACTTGAGGTGTGCGAATCATCGCTTGCACACACCGTAGCACGCCTGGATCGCTTGAGGTGTGCGAATCATTGCTTGCACACCGTAGCACGCCTGGATCGCTTGAGGGGTGCGAATCATTGCTTGCACACACCGTAGCACGCCTGGATCACTCGAGTGGTGCGAATCATTGCTTGCACACACCGTAGCACGCCTGGATCGCTTGAATGGTGCGAATCATTGCTTGCACACACCGTAGCACGCCTGGATCACTTGAATGGTGCGAATCATTGCTTGCACACACCGTAGCACGCCTGGATCACTTGAGGGGTGCGAATCATTGCTTGCACACACTGTAGCACGCCTGGATCACTTGAGGGGTGCGAATCATTGCTTGCTTAAGAAAATACTCAGGGAGAGGCCTGTTTCAGACATCTGCAATTTAGTGAAGTGGCAAACAAATTTTATTGTGAAATGGTAGCATTATAGCTGGGCCTATTTCTTTAAAGCATAGTCTATCGTATGCTATTTATGCCTCTTCCGGGCACATGTTTAGTAAAGAACTACGAACAGTAAGCACTTCGCATGAAAGTTATTCCTGATCTGGAATAGGTTTTAGTTCTGTTGTGTTTCTGTCATTAATTTGTTAGAGACGAGTCAGTAAGTAGCGAAGCAAAAAGCAAACATGGATATCTAGTTGTGTATAAAAAATTAACGTATGGCGGAGAGAAATATAGAAAAAGAAATTCTCTTTATTTGATTAATCTTTGAATTAGCTTTGTGGTCATTTCTTTTCCATAGTACATGACTCGTAATCAAGTGCTTCATTGTCAAAGAACAGTGCTTTGAATGTAATTGCTGCTTCACGTAGAAGAACCTAACTGCTTCATAGTATGGCAATAGGAATAATTGTGTATTTTGTGTGGAAGATTAGTTTCCAGATGACTGTTAGAGTTTCATCAAGAATAGTTACCGAATTCAACCTTTAAAAACGTATGACTGTCTCTCTGGCCTCAGTATCTGTCGGGTTTGAACCCATCTTGTCGGGTTTGATTATGATACACTGATGGATGGGTTTCTGTTCTTGTGTGCTTCTCATTCATGTAGATTGTTCTATCAATCATGAATAAGAACAAAATCCCGTTGCTTGTCTTTGTTCATCTGCGGCTTGCATCTTGATTCCTTCGTAGAAGTACCAAAAACAGGTTCCTATACTGCATTGTGCTTTTGCTTCTCTGTATGTTATAGTAAACGGAAATTTCTTTTTGGCTTGTGTTGTTGGCTGCTCACTGGACTAAAATTTGGAGAAAATTTGTATTCGATAGTTCCTAAGAATTTTTGTTGTTGTTTGTCTTTCAGTTGGGGAAGTCAGCACAGGATGCTGCTTCGAAATTGTCAGAGCAAAGTGAATCGATCAGTAAGACTGAAACTTTCAAACAAGCTTCCAAGGTTTGCTCAATGTAGAGTTTTCTTGTTTATTTTGTTGAATTCGGTTTGCATGTCTCATTCCTTAAAAGTACAGTACTTGTTCTGCAACTGAAGGCTGCCTGGTCATTCTGCATACTCAATTCCACTTTTGTTGGAATGAATTTTGTGCATGCTGGTAGATGTATTGCTTCTCAAACATGAGCTTTCCCCTTATTGGAAAAGATTTAGTGGCTATGTTATGTCAAGCAACATAGTGTTAGAAATCAAAAATGTCTCTTCATATGTATTGAGGATCAGGTGCAAAATCATCAAAAATTCAAGTCCAAACTGCGCAACCAAACCACTGAGCAACATCATCGACATTATCCTTAAACCTCTAAATAAGCACATTACCAGCTATGTAAGGGATACTGTGGATTTTCTGAATAAATTCCCACGCAGTGTGGACAACAAAGAAGACATTATTTGCACTCTAGACGTCAAAAGTCTCTACACCAGCATTCCACATGAATATGGTTTAGAAGCTATAAATTTCTGGTTAACAAACTACCCGGAAACAGTCAATGAACGATTTCCTAAGGAATTTATTCTGGAAGGTCTCAAATTCATTCTAAAGAATAATTTATTCCACTTCAATAATGAGGTCTTCCATCAGCTTACTGGAACGGCCATGGGGACGATACTGGCACCAACGTATGCAACCTTGACAATGGGTAAATTCGAGATTGACTTCTTTAGTAAATACACCCAGCTCACGTCTCGTGAAGAATCGATGGCCTTAGAGCATAACTGGAAACGATTCTTGGACGACTACATAACTATCTTCAGGTATTCGTATTCCAAACCCGAGGACGTACTGGCAATACTTAACTCGATCAGAGGTGAAATTCAATTCACAATGGAAGTTTCGAATATGTCAATAGCATTTGTTGACGTCCGTGTCATCAAAGAAGACTTGGAAATTTATATGGATATTTATTACAAAGAAACAGACACTAGACGCTGTCTACCTTTTGACTCGTGTCATCCAAGACAATGCATACGTAATATACCGTTCACACTAGCGAGACAAATCTGCACCATCGTGGAACGTACTGATATTCGTGACAAGAGACTGAACGAGCTGCGATCAATCCTTCTATCACAGAGCTATCCAAAGCAATTGGTAGAAAATGCGTTAAAGAAAGCCCTTGAGATTCCACAAAATGAATTAAGATCTGTTTCAGAAAAGCAGCAACGAAACATATTAGCCTATGTCACGACACACAATCCTAATAACCCAAATCATTTTAATACAATCAGGGCAGGATACGAAGTGCTTAAGAAACATGATAAATCGGGTAAATTTAACGAAACAAGCCTTATTCAATCTAAGTGTCAACCCCGAAGTCTCAAGAATCTCTTGACGAAAGCCTTCTATCGTAACGAAGAAACAGGCTCTGTTAAATGTGGTATTCCACGCTGCAAATGCTGTACGCATATCATCGAAACCAAGTCA
>JAOBRC010628673.1:0-17905 GCA_027575255.1 Scolionema suvaense
CAACCCCCGCCTTGAGCATTTTTTGGAAAATTGCTCAAATCCCCCCCCCCCCCCAGTAGGATGGGGGGGGGGGGGGTGGAAACTGTCACGTAGCCATTTTCTGACAAGGGATGATGTCATCTTCTGCAAAATTTTCGTGTTTTGGGCTCTTACAGCACATCTGTTCAACCATTTTCCATAATTTCGGGCTCACACGATTGCTTTCAACAAGCTCTTTCAGAAACTGTCTATTTTGAAAAAAAAATCATGCAACAGGGGGGTCCAAAATACGGGGTTAAAGTCCTAATATTTTCCATATCTTACAAAAATCCAAATTTCGTAAGATATAACCTTTTCTTTCTTGCTCTGCCACTAAAACGCAACGTTTCCAGCCTGATCACTTTCTGCTAGAAATTCTTATTGCCAAGAGTTTTTTGCCAAATTAAAATTTTTCATATTGGTTCCTATGGAAAACTGTATTGCCGGTTTGTAAATTTCAAATGCATGTAATTTGCAGACCAGATCACCTGTCGGACTAAAATTTGGAACTTCTCCCTCATTTATGGGCAAGAACAATGGTCCAAATTGCGAAGCCATGGCTGTAGCAGCAGTTGGTTTTCCGAGGGGGGGATGGAACCACTTCCCCCTTTGTTATGCTGGAGTAGTCAAAAAGGCGTGCTATGTTAACCGTTAAGGATACTGTTAACCATCTGAGAGCATTTTTTCTTGAGCCTGTTATTCACTTTAGACAAGGCTATATGACATCATATAGAGATAAATACATGAACATTATGCACCTGGTTCAATTCCTATGAATTCTGACTAATATAGCTCTCGGTAAACCAAGGAAACAATTGGAAAACTGACCATACTTCTTGGCAGAGCTCAAAGTCCACCCCATGTTTAATATTTTCTCACAGCTCTTATGTCATACGAACTGTTGAAGATGCAGCTTCAAAACGATGTCAGCAATGTTCGAGATTTTCTTCCGCTCTTGAGCTATGGGGCTACATTCCTGAAATTCCTAACATTTTTCGGGAGTTTTGAAAAGTTCAACTTAAATCACTTTTAACTTTTGATCAAGGCAATTATAGAGAAAATGCCAACACCATTTTGTAGGCCCTGTTACGACCTTTCAAACCATGTACCATTTGTCCAGGAAAACATAACTAGGGGGACTTAGAACTCGTAGAAAATAAAAAAATATCAGTTTTTCCTACTTTTGTTTACTGCTTCATAGCAGGTGGTATGCAGGTCGCGTCTTAATTTTGGCTCTTTCAAAAGCTTGCTAGCTGCTCTCAGAAAAACACACAAAAGAAACAAATTTTGGAAAGTTCACTGGTTAGCTGAGTTCAAACGGCAGAAATGTTTGCCGAGGGTTAACAGTATCCTTAAGTTGCAGTTTCCCCCTCCCCCTCCCAAAAATAAATAAATAAAATGGGCGAGATTCCAATCAATAATCTATTTTTGATATAGAGAAGAAAATCCTATTATGTAAAAGTATAACAAGGTTTTTGCTGGGATTTCACTTAACGGGGAACAATGGTCAAAAAAATATTAACAGATGATAGAGCTCAACAAAAGGCGAGATTTCCAATCAGCATCACAACACAAGCTTGCTTAGTTCTGGAGATCGCACTCAAAGTCTAGCTGCTATCATCTTGATTTTTCTAACTTTTCATGATGTGATTGGAGTCCATTACTAAGCATTGCTACATATTTCCTCACAAACGCAAATTCTTATGATAATTTCTTGCTGGATCTGAAACATATTGCTTAGCCTTATGATGAAATAAAAGAGCCAATCCTTCACAATGTTCCAATGTTGAGTACTTCCTGAAGAAAGTGTAGATACTACGAGTGTGACACCAGGGACATCATGGATAATTAGTGGCAAGATAGCAGCTACTGTTCAGCACTATAATTTGGAACTTATCTCCAGAAGTACATGGAAGCTTTCGTACAACTGTATGCCATGTTTGTTGAGCTCTATTATCTCCTAAAATTTCATTTTTGACCATTGTTCCCCATTAAATGTCTGATGTTATAACGACTGCACCACAACCGACTAGATGGCAATAAAAATTTCTACAAGTGAAACACATTTCCTCAATGGGGGTGATGTTGCATAATCCCAATTTCACAAATTCAAATCGATATAAACAAATGCACTATGGTCAAATCCATCAGTACATTACTGAAACATTCGCACCACAGAATTGAGGAGAGATAGGTAGTCTGCTTGCAAACCACTCGAGAAATTCAGCTTCTCTCACAGTTGGCTCACTTGTGTGCTAATACAATTGGCTACGTTGGTGCGAATTCACCACCCTATTGAGCAGACGGCTTTGCCACCTTCTCTCTTAGAGTTGATAGCAATAAACTAATTTTAATCTTGGTGTGCATTTCAGTGGTTGTTATGGTACACAGCATAATGAGTAGGTGTACCTTTGTCATGCTTTTTTGAGTAAAATTCAAAACCAAATATCATTGGCTGCAGTCTGTATGGAATAGCAAGGCTTTTCAACTTTGTTATGAGGCCCACTTCTTGCACAGATCTAGTTCAAGGCAAGTTAAGTGGAAACTGATACCAAACTCCCTCCCCAAACCTTTATTTCACCACATCGCCCTATAAAATTGTAGAGATTAAATCCTTGATTGAACCAAGCAAAATCTTTCTATTCTTATCGGACATCTTATTGCTCCATTATGAAGCTTTCCTTTGTTTTGATCTCCATCACCCTGCTGCAGCCTCCTGCTTCAGTCATTATTGATGCCTGGTCAATAAGACAGAAAGCAATTCAAAATGGTGTATACTACTGCTCAACAGCCTATAAATCTTGAACTAAATACCAAAGATAATCGGCGGCTTTACAAGAACCTGCCTTTCCTCCTAGAAGGGAACCAGTAAAAACATCTGGTAGTTGGTAGCAGGACTAAAAGTGTACAGCTACTCTCTATCTGCTGCTAACTATTTTAGAAACCATTGTTCCAACGCCAATTTCAATTTAGCGGCCTAAAACAAGACATGCAGTTTTCTGCTTGAACAGCTTTTTATGGTTGGCTCTAAGGAATTTCTTGCAAAATGATTCTCACAAAAGCACGCATAAAGCACAGAAAACAAGGAACAACAAAAACAGCACACATACCAAGTCGAAAGCATATATGTGTCATGTAGAAGATTTCAGTGATAAATCGGAACTGCACTTTTTCTGCTGTAACAGGGGGTACTACAAGAGAAACAAATTACCAAAAAAGCAACTCAATAAATAACAGCCAAGAACCAGTGCCCCAAATGTAAAGAACAAGCACATTTTTGCAACTCATAATTAAAAAATTCTTTCAATATGCACAATGCATTCAACTGGCTGGCGAGTCAATTTGGATTTTAAAGGGGGAAAACTGGTCCCAACATAGGACAGCATCCTTCTTCAACAGCACCAAAAAGTGACCTTTTCAATCAGATAATGCCCCTTGTACAGACATAAAACCACTAGAATAAATCTGAGCTAAAAAAGTTAAATAAAATATCTAGCAGTTTGACATCCACCATTACAGAACAGGAAAAAGAAAATCCCTGGCTATTTGAGAGGGATTCCCAGATTGAACCAGAAAAACATTACTCAAATCTACAATTTACTTCCAGGAACGCCCGTGCAAGACTGCCATCTCCGGTGAATATTTGTGTACGCTCGTTCTGAGTATAGACGAAACAATTAAATACATACAGGCTGAAGCTTCTAAGAATAACCGTTAGCTTAAAAAAAGAATGAATGGCAAAGCCAAACTTTTCTTTGTATATATACACCACAAATCGCGGCTTTTGTCTTACTGCATATCGGCCCTTATGTATGGCAGCATAATACTAACGAAAGGAAAAAATGATTTACAGTAAATAGAATCATAATACTTACTGTCATCTGGCTTTGCCACCATAAACTCATTCTTTTCCAAGCCGATGATATGTGCCTGAGTATGGGGCTTCAAAACGGACTGAAACGTAGAAACTACAGAGCCATATCTGCAGTCAATTTTCAACAGCAATTTTGAATCGGATGACAGAAACGGCTCGCAAAACTTCAGCATTAAATGAGTGAAGTTGAGAAAGAAGCCACACTTAGCCACTTGTGATAGGTCTACAAACATCTGCAAAATGAAATGAAAAAAATATGAAACCGCTGCAGTGATGAAAAGGCACACATAATACGATCAAAGCCAAATAAAAAGACAATCTCCCCGTGCAACTGCCCTCTGAATTAACTTAACTTAGGTGCATAGTTACAGGAAGTGGGAAACGTACATGGCCAAAAACTTTCATGGTCACAAAAGCGTCTGATTACATAGGAAAACTGCACTCTTTACTTGCAGGCAGTACATACCGAATTAAAGATAATTGTCAGTAAGTAGCATAGATGACTATGTGAAAAAAGTTTGACAGAATATGAGATCTCGGACCATACCCTCATGTAACACATGCAAACGGTATTAGAATCTTGCAGCTTATAAATTGTACAGCATTTCATGATTTAATTTACAAAACATGTAAAAATAAAGGAGATATACATCAAGAGAAAAGGATAAACATTAAGAGAAAAGGATTCATGAAAAAAATTCTGAATCCAGCTAGTATGCAACCATCATGAAGAATCCATTTTCATGTTTATGTCACAGTGAACAGGTGAAAGAAACAATAAGCAAAAACCAGATCATATACATTAAACAGCACAACCCTTCCAGTGACGATTTTGGCAACAGTCAGGATTGCATGGGAAGGGGAAAAAACTGAACAAGGACCTCAACATGGACATCTACGAGCGATGCGATCTATGGTTCCACCTGGAACAGGTTACTGACAATATTAACCGCTTAAAAACTGTCACGAAAAAGGATCAAAATGGTTGAAAAGTGCCGAGTAGGCTTGACACGGGACGGGTAGAACAAACATTAGTATGTCTGACGCATTGGAACTGGCATTTAACAACTACAAGTGCTATAAATCCTACACTAAGCACAGCGGCACTTATTTAAAACTAAACTTTTTTATGTGGAGCATAATCGAGGGTGGCACCAATTCAAGGGTGGCACCAATTCAAGGGTGGCGCTTATTCAGAAAGAAAAGGTTTCAGGAGGTTATTCGAGGGAGATGCTTATTGGAGGATTTACAGTAAATATAAATGCATACCTTACATCTGTGTTGATTGAAATGAAGACACAACCCAAACCACTTTAAAACTTCGTGTACATTCTCAGGATCGAGTAAGATGCTGTAAATCACAGCATGTAGTTTATCCATTAGACGATCGAACTGCATTCGAATATTACCAGTAGTAGCTTCAATCTCTGCTTGTGACTGTCGTGACGGTTCCATGAAGTGCTCCTAAAAAAACCAAAACATTTAGGGCATAATAGAATAATACCACAGCAGCAGGCACATCCTTCAGGCTTTTATCCAGACACTGTGAGCAGGAGCCATTTGAGCACTGAATTTACAAGTAGTGTTAGCACATTCTGAAGAAAGCAAGTGTAGTGAGTCCTGCACCTCCGGTACGATGAATGGAGCTGGAGTGCAGAGGGTGGGCATACATTTTTAAGGCTGAACTATGTCATAATTATATTTAGATGAGATTTTGAAACGAAGTGCATTTCTCAGTAACTCCTCTTCCCATGCGAATAGCGTTTGCTTAGTTGAGCAGCGTTTGAAATGGAAACTTATTTCTCTACTTCTGATTGTTGCAGGATGGAGATAAGGCTTCCAGGGCTGGTTTCAAAAATTACGAAGTCAAAGATTCAATCAACAACTGAATTCAAAGATTCAGTTTCTGTTGCCGATAGGCTGTTTCAAAAAAATGTCTGAATAAAAGCCTGATCCTTATATTTCCATGCACTGAGCTCAAAATATTAATTGACCAATAATAACTATGAATAGAAAAGTTCCAGACAAGCAGAAGTTCAAAGTGGGGGTACAGAAAGCCCATTAGAACAATCTAAGTCGTGTTCAGCTGTGTACATAGGTCGTAAGAAGAAAGAAACAAGTTATGCAAATTCTGCTTTTGAAAACAACCTTTACAATTCTGCGGCGGAACACATTGCATATAAGGCAGGTTTCACAAGCTAAAATCTGCAACAGTGACATTAAGTAACCGTGTTGGCAAAGTTGCGTTTTCATTCGAGTGTCCCATCATTGTCGCCATTCCGTTTGCATAGGTCATAACAGAAAGAAACAAAAATTATGCAAATCCTGCTTTTGTTAATAACCTTAAAAATCATGTGGCAGGACAGATTGCATATAGTTTTGCAAGCTAAAACTGAGGTAATGACATGCCGTAAACGCGTTTGAAAGATGCGTTTTCATTCAATTATTTCAGGGAAACCCCTCCGTGGTTGCCATTCTGCGATGTAGATTTTTTAAAACAGCATTCAAGAAATCTGGGAGAACACTCGAATGATGTCAATGTCACCATCCCAAAAGCGATCTGCGGAACCTCACTATTACGTTTTCACGTAGCAGCTGCCATTTGGAAGCTGTATGGACAGAGCTTCCAGGCATACTTGATAAATGATCATAAGCATAAAATACTGAAAATAATAGCTACATTTTCACGTAAGTAATCAGCTACTTACCGGTGGTTCGCCGCTGGTGTGTGGGATACATGAAAGTCCAAGCAATCTGCCAATGATTGTATCTGTTTCGAAGGCACTACCGAATGTCGGGCTTGAACTGGTAGGTACAGTCAGCCAATATGGTGACTGCAACAAAATCTGTGCAAAAAGATAGAATGGGAAGCAACATAAACAGATAAAAGCTTATTCTATACACTGAGAGTACTTGTAGCACACAAAATCGACATCTCCATTCAATAGCTTGAGATTTGGTGGAAGATCTGAGGCTATTTGTATGGAGAAGTCCATAAATCCTTATTTTCACTTACTTAGCATGTACTATTGACAAAATTAAAAGATTTTTGCAGGCATGATTCTGTAACAATTAGCAACTCTCACAGAAAAAGGTAAATAGGGTTTGACTAGGATCTGAATTGAAGCGTGGATAACGAAATTCACGGATTGGGCATAAATATGAAGCTATCTTTCTTTCGGTAGTGCCTATGATCAAAATACTTCAGATTTAGAGTCCTAGTGGCACTTCTGCTACTCTCCATCAATAATCTCAAAACTTTTAATTTGCAATGATTCTATCGGATCCTGCTCCCTAAGCAATGCCATGCAGTAGCCATACAACGATTGCTCCAGACAGCTCTAGTGTGACTCAGACACTTTTAAATTTGACAGGTACCAGTAGCACTAGGTTAACACTAAATTGATGTTGATTCCTATAAAGTTGTTTGGAACAGTTAAATAGAAATCTATGCTTGAGTAATCATACGCTTACCTTACACAAGCATTTACTCCTGGCAAACAAATGTAACAATTCGAGGAGAGGTAGTACAACTGGATCCATCAGCTTCAAGTGGGATTCTTCTTCATACAACATACTCAAAAGTGGATTAAAGATCTTCTCCTATAAAAAGCAAAGTTGAATCAAGAGCTTACAAAGATGTATTCAACAGAGTACGCAGAACGCAATACATGTTGATATCACAATGGGGCAATGGTTATAAAGGACTTGTTTGATTGAGAACCTCAAGATACATCAATTAAAATTGTAATTTATTTACACAAAGAACCCTCTTGTAAAGTCCACCACAGCATATAAATTTGAAGGCTGATTGGGACTTCACAAATGATGGAAGGCTGGATTACAGTCTCTTTTTAAATAACAATTTCAAATTCTTCATCAGTTCATATGCAGATCACAACTAAGTAACAACAGACTTTCATTAAATGCTGACTAATTGCATCATGTCTCACGAACCTGAAGCTTGTAAAACAAAGGCTAGTACCCGTACAAAACATGCAATCCTCATAGACAACAATATGCAAGGGACTTATTGTCATAGGACCAGTGGAAGTTTAATAGTGGATTGCTTGGATTTTGAGAATAAAGCAAAGTTGGTGCTACTCCGCTTACTACTTTATTGGGAGAAACTTTCGCAAGAGAAATTTGGTCCTATTTTGTGAAAGTTTATCTCGTGAAAATGTTTGGAATTGCCCACACGCGAAAATTTATCTCCCGAGCTTTTTTTCAAAACATGATTTCGCGAAAATTTACATAGTCCAATGTTCATTTTCGTTTGGGACGGGGTTCAGGGCCCTGCGAAATGGCAAGATGTTTTCTTCTCGCAAAAGTTTGCCTCACAAATTTTTTGCAGTTTACCGTTTGAGATTTTGTTCTTACAAAAGTTTATCTCGCAAAAGTTTCTCTGAATAAAGTATGATCTGATCTGCTTCAAAAGTGGTTGACAAAACCTAACAAAGAAGCCATACAAACAATAATAGCAACATCAGATACATGTTTCCAAAGTACGTTCATTCGGAAAGCTCACTTTCAAATATCCAGAGAAAAAAATGGAGAGCAATGAATACTACACATACCAGATCGCCACGGTCATTACTGTGTTTATCCACCAAAGCATTCAAATATATGTCAGCACCTTCATCTGTTGCATGAAAAGAAGAGAACAAAACAAGGCATTGCGATTTGGTGCAATGAACGGTCAGGTCCCATTCCAAATTTGCAAAATGCTACAGTTGGGAAGCAAAGTTTTCACTTCATAAGCACAAGGATTCAGTATTGGTGTAGAAGTTGTGCACACCTATTGCATTCTCGGAGAAAACTGAGCACATGTACACTCATCCCCACATATCCAGGTATAATAAATGAGCTATGGGCCAAAGCTGCAAGACTATGCTTGCTGACAGTGACTCATCCAAGCACTATCTGGGGTCCGTTTACATGACCCAAGGAACTCGATTATGGAAAAATTCAATCTCCAAAACTTCAACTTCCATATATAAATTCCTTTCTAGGTGATGTTTGTACTAACTAGAACTTGATGGAGACCATGTAACAGACTTTAAAGAGCCCCTATGATGATCCTGATGTTAGTGGAAAGCAACTCACCCAACGTTTCAAGCGTATTGAGGATTTTGATTGATTGGAAAAACTTTATCTTTCATGAAACAGGACCTCAGGAAAAATGCTTGGATGAAAACCTGGCTGAGTACACTGTTCAGGATACCTAGAACTTTGGAGTTACAGAACTACAGAGCCAATGCAATTTGCTGGAAAATAATTGAGCTACTGCTCCTCTAAGTGAATCATACAGGACTATAGGAATTGAGCTTTAAATAAGAAAAGAAAAATCAGGGCTTCGCAAATGATTGCATGGTGACGCAATCTTCATAAAACTGAAACTTTAGAAACCTAGCCCGTGGTTGCACAGTGATGCAAATTTCATGACAAGAGGAGTTCCACAGTAGGGGTGAGGAGTTAACTTTTTTCCAATTATTTTTAAATCACAAATGTCCATGGGAGTACATCCCTCGCTCCGAAGTATGAGAAATCACACAATATTGCGGTTCAAGAGAGTGTTTCTTCATGGAAAGTAAAAATAAGCAACTGCATTGCTGCACCACTGCCAAAACACAGAAGCCCTAGCATACCAGGCATCAGGGGGCATGAATGAAGAACATACTCACACTGAAAGAACAGATACAGAACAGCCTAGTAAAACAGACATCAACATGAACACACTGATATATACCATAAATGCGGTAATTTACCAGGCAGTGACAGGCATATCTTGAAAAGTTCTTTGTGAGGGTCTTGTGACGAAAACACATCAGGAGATAACAATATGCTCCTACAAGAACAATCAGGTTAACTAAATAGTTTTAGAAGGAACGAAATATTGAAATGGGTTGAAAAACTTTTGTAAACACCATGAATCAGGTAAGGTGACTGCAAACCGTTTACACCACAGTATATTTGACAAAATTTCTTCAATACAAATATCAGTGAGGCCGTGCACAATTGATACTATGTTTCGTGGAGGCACCTGAATGTCATAGAAGCAGTTACATAGTGCTAGTTTTTGACAACATTTCCACAACAAGTCATTTTTTCCCACTACTCGCAGGGGTCGAAATACAGATAAAAACTGTTGCATGACATAAATTTCATGTAGTGACATGTGCAAGAAAGCAACACCGTTGAGCTCTGAAACTGAGGGTTGTAGGGGTATTTTGAGCTTCCCTACTGGGTCAAGGGTGATGTCTTCAAGGCTTTTGATTCACTGGCACGCATGGTCTATGAATTAGGAATACTGGAAGAAGTTAAGAGAAAATTGCGACATGTCATGAGTCAAAACGAACGTGTCAATTTGTTTCATCGGCTTGCTCATAGTTTTTCAGGAAGGTATTGCCGGACATTTCCAAGGAAACCGAACACTTTTGACCGGTCATGTTAAAAATCTTGTCGGACATGTCCGATGTGCAGCTGTTATTTCGACCCCTGACTCGCTATTGCTTGTAAGGCAAGATCTTGTAGTCCGTCCTTCCACACATTCTGTTCGTCTTTTCTTATTTTATAAGTCTGCCTTCGGTGCAGCTCTCTAGAACTATGCATCATATTGACCAATTACGCACAGCTAGCAGGTCAATCAATTAGCCAGCTCTTGACTCGATCGTGTCTCATACCACACAATGAACCAACTGAATCAACAGCACTGCAAGAGAAGGCAATACTCCCGTAGCTAACAGACGTTCGGTCAACTTGGACAGAAAAGATGGGGGAGGGTTGTTGCTATAGTGAATGAAATAAGCCACAGCTCTCAAGTCAAGCCGACACTAAGTGAATGACTATTCGACTTGCGAGAGAAGTGCACTGAACGACATAAAAATACTACACATTTTTATGAAAATGACAGATTGCAAGTTGTTATGCAAACCACAATTTACTCAACTGTTAGATTTGATAGAACCGTAGAAAGAGGACCTATTTTTAATCTCTTGCTTTTAACTGTGGCCATGTATGCTCACTTTGCTTGTAGGGAACAAGAAACAAGAAACAAACCTGCGAATGCACACAATCAAAAGTTCATCAACATTGGCACACAAGCATTTCGCAATTTCCTGAAGTTGGGTCCTGCCGACACAAAGTATTTCAGGAGTTGCTAGTCCATACTTGAGTAGAAAATTAACCCTACAAGGCTCAGGTTCACCACGGTTGTCCCACAGGGCATCTCCCCCACCCATCATTTAGCACAGTTAGCGATCTAACTTCAAGAGCTTCTAATTCAATTCAGCAAAGTTTTCAACATGTCTTTGGGTTTCAATGTCTCAATGGAGGGCACCTACGTCATTTCCTGTGATTTTTTAGATAGACTGCCACCAACTGCCTTTAAACAAAGGGACAATTCAAAAGTCCCCAAGCGTTCAACATTTTCTCACCAAACCAAAACAACGAAAATGCCGACACTATTTTGTAGAGTCAGTTGAGATCTTTCAATTGATGTAAATTTTGTACCCTAACAACAAACTTGAGGGGACTTAAAGCTTCTAAAATGTTGAAGTTTTCGTTTTTGCTCATTTCTGATTAGAGCTTCACAGCAGGTGACACTCAGGTTTCTTAGCGAGCTCTTTTTCAATAGCTTGCCAGCTGACGCGATTAATACGCGGCATCAACAAAAAGCTTGAAAAGCTTTTAAAATACCCGTAACGCTTTACTGAAGACTGACAACTCTTATGACTTCTGACGGTTTGCAGTTTCCTAAAATTTTGTCTGTTTTGCCGACAGGTTTGAAGCACTCAACAGCAAAATGATTGACTTTTACATGACTACTGAACCCTTTTCGACAATTGGAGACATTCATTGAGTATGGAGCTTATCTAAACAGTAAAGTGTGCATACAGGCTATAAACCTCTCTTTCTCCTAATGTTCTTTAAACAGAAGTCAGCTGCTTACTAAGGGAGACTGAGGAGACGTTTAACACACAGAATTACAGTGACGGAAGACTTCAGGAGAGTTTGGAATTCCCAATGTAAATGGTGCCTTCATGACATTTCATGTTGCTTGAAAGAAAAAGATGCACACATCAGGGACATTCTAAGCCACTTGGTCAACAAGTAATAAACCACAATAGACGTAGTTTCAACAATAGACAGTTTAATAGTTGGACTAAGGGGTCAACCATAAATAACAAAGACCATCAAGGCACAATATGTCAGCATCAACATCAATGGTAACATACATTTTGCTGAGGGGCACACGGGAACATAACACATCTACTATAAATGCTCCGTTAACTTCGATGACCCCTAAACAGCCCAAGCTTTTTTTGCAACTGAAATACCCCTGGAGAATAGCACACACGACCTTAATAGGCCAACAGATGTTTTGGATTTATCAAGGCTCATTCAGTCAGAAAGTGCACCTTCTATAGAAAAAGAAAGTATGAAGCCTATTGGTGCAGTAGCCGCAGTTCCCAAAGCTAAATCCAGATCTCAGGCCATAACTTGATTTTCTTTGCGGAACCAATGCCAACAAATATCTCCGCACTATACTGCGTACTATTTTCCAAAACATGGATAACTTCCTTGAGTTATGACTCCAAACCTAAATCTTCAAACAATGTCACTAGGCTAGTGCCTTGCTAAGCCCCAATTACGGCCAATCTTGTTTGATACAGAACAGATTCTATTTTTGACCTGCCCAAGGGCATGGTCTATAGGAGCAGTTCTGTATCAACTGCTAACGTGTTGTTCATCACAGGGGTAGCACTAGCATTGTGGCGAAGCTAACTGCTACTTAATGCCCCCGTATTAGTTTCTTGGTTTAATTCTCTGACGCGAAGTGTTAGATATAAAATCAATTGATATTTGCAGCTTGAACAAAGTAGTTGCAACTATTTGAAACTTATTGAAGACTTTTTTTGTGGAAAGCTCTGCCCAGTACAACCCCTCAAATTCTAATGCAACATGTGGTGGAAGCCATACCTATCTGGGCTCTGTAAGTGGGCCAGATCAAACATGGTAGGTGTCGTGCAGCTACAATCTGTATTTGAGGGTGGCAAAACTAAATGTTGTTCAGTGACTAATGATGGCAGTTCGGATAATGGGGGATAAATATTGGGTTCAGAAGGGTCATAGTTTTCATGCCCCCATCCTACTGGCGCAGGAGGGGGGGGGGGGGGGGGGGTCGGAGCAATTTTCAAAACAATGCTTAAGGCGTTGGTCGAGCTTAACCTGGATTTGTTCTAGGGGTTGGAGAACATGGCGGGGGTGAATTTTGTAGGTAGGGGTTTATATAGCCCATTTTAAACCAACAGAGTATGGCTGAAATTTGTATGGCAAAAAAACTTCTAAGTGCTCGAAGGGCACTGTTTTTGCTGACTTTCTGCCAAGTTTATCTAAGGTTCATATAAAACAAACCCCATGCCAATATTCATCATTATAGTTTTTGAGATGTCGATATTTTGTAGTAAATCCTATTAAACTCTTACAGCACTATATCCAGATCTCGCAAACATGAGCTTGAGTGCTATCAACTCTTGAGCTTAGCAGGAGAAGGCAAATGATTTTGATCCAAAACTTTATATGGAAAATTGTTGGTGGTATAATGTAGTTTTTACGTACCAGGATTTATTCCAGTGCCTGTTGCAGGTGGCTAATTACGAAGGGGCCACAATCTGCCATTCCATACTTGAAATGGCGATACTGAATGTCTCAAACAGGGTTATCTGGCTTATAAAATAGCGGTCACCATGGGACTGCATTAGAAACCTGTATTTTCTATACTTTAGTGATGCAGTCAAAATTATTTGCCTTACATGATGCATTTGCTATCATATGAGCTTAACTTGTCAGATGAGTACGGAGTTCCTTTAATTAGTCCAATTACTTGACTTTGATGGTGTAAACACAAAAATTGTACAATTCTCACATACTTGGACGATGTCCAACTAAGAAATTGGATGAAAGCAGCTCATTGTATATGGCTGACCACCATTGCTTTAAGCACAACTGAGCAGATGACGTGCTTGCGAGCATGTATGAACATTTACATACATTTCTCGCGCGCAATAATGGGACCATGTATTTGTGGCCCAGTTTTTCACATCCTACTGATTGGACAGTGACTTCAGCCTTAAAACAATAAACATTGGTATTTTCCCCGTGTCATGACCTAGTTTGACAAGGCTTTGTCTTCGCAAGATAGCCAATGCAACACAATACAGAAATCTTGTCAGAGAACCTATCATGCCAAAACTAATACCAAGTCAGAAATTGGTGTTCCATAAATGTCAATGTTTACACAGGACATGAATATTGTCATGGCAGAAAGAAAAAAATCTGAATCTTGATTCAAAGCATCTTCGCAAGCGTCTGGACAGGAGCAGAGAGAAACCAATATATGGAATTCGAAATCGAGATAGCATCGTCTTTGAGGTAGCTCTCCCAAATATAAGTGACTTTCCACGAGAAAAACCACACATCGTCTTTGAGGTAGCTCTGCCAGGAAGAACATATGAGTCAAATAAAAGGAACTCCCTATGTTCCCAGGAGCAACGTGTTCGACCAGCAATTGATATGGCATTGTGAACCAATCACTATGAAAGAGGTAGCATGCTTCCTTCAACACAATGTACCAATGAAAAGCAGAAGGAAGAGATAGGGTTAACCTCCCAGGAAATGCCTCCCATTTTTTAATTCAGCCTAGGAGCTTCAAATGGCAATGCATGGAGATGAACAAGCAGCATGACTAACATTGTGAATGGTACTACACCGAGTAAGGGGTTAATGATTCAGGGACATGTCCTGTGGAGTGTGGTAGGCACACTAATGCATTGCAGGGCATGTGATTGTCTTTCAATGACGTTTATTCAGACAAAACCAATCAATGGAAAGACTAGAAACAAATGGCAATCCTATAGAGGACTGGAATTTTCCACAACATGTGACATTTAGTCGCATGCTGACTGCACATGGGCAGCCAGACACCAGTACTTGAGGCTTTGGTAGTGGTTTTGAATATGTTTTACGGTTCCAGCATCCAGCCTTACCCCAATGAAAGAATCCCTACAAAATAGCACGAAACACATAGCACATTCCACAAGTACACTCCACAAGCAACATTTGAAACATATACAGGCAAAATACATGTACTACATAATCATACAGATGTTGACACAAGTTTTGACATACCCAGAATATTGAATGACAAGTTCCTTGCACTTATCGACCAGGCTTTGAACTTCTGTCAAAAATGGTTTATCCTGGAAAATTAAATGATATTGAATGATGCTTTTTTAAAGACCTGTATTGTATTATAGGAAGCACTTAGAATTTGAAGGCAGGTTTGGCAGAGGTCTAATCTTTTATTATCACATGCTGCATGCACTTTTCTATAGAACTGTCAATCATGAACCAAAACAAATGCTACTTTGCCTCGAATTCTGATTAATCACAGGTATCCGGCTGTGCCTCGCTGGCCAGGCGTAGAAACAGGTTACTATCTCATAAAGCAGGAGCACAGGCCGACAGTGCGAGTTTGTTTTGATTTGACAAATGTAATCGGTCTTAAATGTACAAAAGACATGGAAACATCACCATAGTTAAAATATCTATTGAATGGAGGTAGGCTGGTTATGTGTGCATCATACACCTAAAGAAACAAAAGTTCAAAATATTTCTTCTAGCTGATTGGATCAACGATGTAGAGCAATGCATTATAGGCTGACAAAGTGGTAATAATCTTCATTAGGAAAGGAGACACATTTTTCCAGTCATTCAACCATGATACAACATCTGCACGTATCTACTAGCTATCATGCAATAAAGAAATAGTTCGCGATGGACATGAAGTTTGGTTACAATATCCTGCTCTCCTTTTCAGAAAGCTTCAGGCAAGTGTAACAGCACATGGAAACAAATACTATGATTATAATGTTAATTTTTGAGGGGCTTAGAAAAAATCCTCCTTAAAACAAGGCTTGTAGAAACCACAGGAATATCTCTGGCACAGCCACAGGTGAACATTAAATATGTTTGATTTGAAGAGAAATGGTTACCTTTTCCACGGCTTTTTTCAATTTCCTTTCTTCAGTTAGAATCCGAGAAAAACATTCGGAAAGATATTTTATCAGATGCACTTCTCTCGCCAAACTTTCCTCAACAAGCCGTGGCTCACGTGCACCACACTGAATGGACATATGCGTTACAGGCTGCTGCATCATTAGTCGTTCCATAAGTGCCTATGAAAAGAAATATACTAATAACATAAACACAGGATTGGTACACCATACGGCACTAGGCCAATAATACATGCAGCTATTTTAATGCTGCAAACAAAATCTAATACCATTTTTACTACAAATACAAAGAAAGAAAAAAATTGAACTCTGTTCACCAATGCTTACCATACGACTTTGCTTCACAAAAATTAATTCTGAGGGAAGATCCCTCGCTCACAGTGAATTTTCAAGGTAATGAGTTTCTATAACAGTCGAAATTTTTGTGATAGCTCCATGTATGGATATTTCACTCTATCTTAGAAAGACATTGAATTTACATCCTCAGCAATTCAGGACACTTCATTGGAAAGAAAAAGAATGACTTGATTGGTGAGCTTTGATTGCAGCGCTGGAGACTTGTTGAGCACTAAGCATGAGGTACTCATCATTGACGAAGAGATGCTTGCCTAGTAGATAGGCTGCAAGTCAGCCAGATATCAACTTGGTTAGATGCATAGATTTTCCCAATAAGGTCAGAGATGAAACAATTAACTCAGCAGCTACTAGTAATTAAAGGACTGCGAATTGAATCTTTTTAATCCTTAGTAGTAAAACAATACTCTGGAAGACTCCATAATTTGCAGACTATAGATTGAGTGATAGTGAAGCCATGAGTAGAGAACGAACCTACAATTTGAGAAGACCTTCACATCGTCACCGAATTGAACTATGTCGACAACTGCCGCGATTCAACTGAATAGATAAGGAGCCAAGACACAGTATCAAGGACGCCACTCACCTATAGCTACCACACAGTAGCTACACTCAGAAGAATGACCCTCCAATATCCGTCCTAACCTTTAGGGCTCTGGAACGGCTCAGTGGTAGCGAGGTCGCCTACAAGGTCGAGGGCTTGATTCTCACCAGCTGCTACTAGTAAGCGGAAAATCCCTAAAGACTAAGACGGGTAGGGGCTAAGCAAAACCTAGCACTGAGTGATAGTGAAGCAATGAGCAGAGAACGAATCCACAATTCAAGAAGATCTTTACCCCGTCACCGAACTCGACCTGCATAATTTGTTTATACTTAATCATTTCTATCATTAGACAAGCCTGAAGGTTGGCATATTTCAGAGACAATAACTGTCAAACTACTCAGGGTTTATTGTACATGATTACGGCAGCAAATGATTCTTTTCTTAATGGGCATTTTTTAAATCACGTATATCACAAATCGTCACAAATAGCGATTAATTCCAAAGAAAAGGGAATATTTCTCATTGGTTTTACAGGGCAGTGGGTGCAAAAATCATACGCAAAAAGAGTCTAAACTATGTCCTGAGTATCAAATACTTATTTGAAGCATTAGAATTATCTAAAAGCTAAGAGAGTAGGAGAGTGAAAATGTTATAGATAACAACTGAGATTGAGTTTCATACTTGAGAATAAATAAATAAGAGTTCCGCGTAGTTTTCGAGTACAACAAAGTTCACTCTTGATCAGTTTAGGGTGGCCAGCAACACTTCATATGAAATTTTCAGGGGATTTCAGGGGCTTTGTCAGGGAAGAATTTAAGTATTTTTGGTCGCCGCAGCTCGGTATACCCATAAATATCTAACTAAGTGAAAGTATCTCAGGGTGTCACAAGAATCAGCCATATTATTAAGACCATGAGAGTCAGTTAATATGAGAGTCCCAGCAGTGAAATATCTCGGGTTAGGGGTCATTTTCTAGGTCACTTCTTAAAATCCAACTTAAGCCACATTCTAAGCCATTGCCCTACACGCAGCCCCAGC
>JAOBRC010628674.1:0-10802 GCA_027575255.1 Scolionema suvaense
AACTAGGGTTAAACGTTCGATTGCTTAGGAAAGTGATAGACCTTGAAAACGGTGCTACTTTTTGTAATTTTTAATGGAAACAACTGAACTCTTCGTAATTTTTAATGGAAACAACTGAACAATTTGACATGGGCTATATTTTGCAAGAAAAAAGGGTCAGAATTGTATCAGATGCTGCCCTTCTCAATGTCCACTGAGTTCCCTTTTTCGTAGTACTGAGCCTGTTTGAACATCATTCTGGAGAAAACGCTACTCAAATTTACCGTTTCCTCCCCATTTCAGATGCTGCCCTAATATTGTAGAATAGGCACTGGTCCTATCTGATGAGCAAATTTAAGAATCAGAGGAACACAGCAAAAATATCAAACTTGCTAGAAGCAACATTGAAGAGAAGAACCACCTAATAAGCCTTTTCACTCGTGTAAAAACTAGTTGATGATTCTACTAGATGTACCACCATGTTTAATGTCTTTGCAGAAAGGTAAACTGGTTTAACTTATTGCTATATCTGTATATCTTATTGCCAGGGAAATCCTGGGGTTTCAGATGTGCAGAAAATGCCAAAATTTCCTGGGCTTTACCAGGCCGCCAGCCCCATAAACATATCCCTCTTACTACTCTCGCAAACCTAGATTGTTCTCACATACACAATGTATGTTCCTAACAAACTTTTAGGACCCCAATTATTTTCCAATCATCTTCCAAGCATTAGTGGGGCCTGTTTCACATGCCTCTTTAAAGACTCCTGTTATTGCTGGCACCGCTGTCCACATGCCGTTGTGGTGCCTTTCCTCGATTACTCAGACTTGCAGTGGGCCTGCCTGATTCGGACTTTTAATCAGCGAGACCACCAAAACAAGTTTGTTTACAAGTTTCATGCATGCGCCAAATATTCAAGGATGAGATGCCAGCACAGATCGAGATCACATGCAGCTGTCATCTACTGTGTTCGTACTTCCTGCTAGCTATGACCAAAGTTAAATGAATCTACATACATTGCTGTGACTGATTAGATCTATTGGATATTTTCGATTTAGTTTGGACCATGTTTTACTCCGTAATAAGTCAATTGTAGTGCAGTTTGCGATTCTCTCCTGCTTTTGCCGGCTGAGTGCATGTTATGTTACTCGTCCTGTTGTATGATGTACCCATTCTACAGTCAAAGAAACTGTTCAGTAGCAAAGCTTCCACCATGCGTTACTTTGAACCAGCTTCATTCATGCGATCCATGATTCTCGTCTACCGTTTGTGCTCTCCTCTCCTACACTGATGACTCTTGCAGCAAACTTAACTGCTTGTAACTTTTGATTAAGCAAATGATACTGCTGTTCATGGACATGGAAATTGATTTCGATAATGGTACTAGTTAAACAGGGGTTTCAAAAGTTTTTCAAGTTACAGGCTGCAGCATGAAAGTAGGCAGCTCAAACTCTTAATATTGTCATTGTTTCCTTTCTTATATTGGCATATTTTGGAAAAGTAGCCGGCGCAAATGCTAGAATATTTGAAAGTAGGAGTCCCATTGAGCTGGCTGCTGCCTACTTCAGAAATCACTACTTCAAGGCAAAATTGATCACGGAGTGGGGTATGAATTATACTGCTTTATTGTGATATGAGACTGCATGTAAGTTATTGCATCCAGTGTGATTTGGGAAGGCTCTACCCGCTATATCTGTTTATTTACATGGAGCGGGATGTTTTGGTTCCGCTACGCATGCGCATTAGCAGTGGAGAGCAATAATGGGAGTCTTTAAATCTTTCCAAGATAGTACGCAGCAGCTTAATTCTTCTTACTACAAAGTACCTGTCACATAATTGATTTCTGTGAAAGCTTGGGTTTTTTATGTTTGGAAGTCATCATCTACGTTTGTATGCTTGACTTTTTTTTTCTTTTCTGATTTAGTTTTATCGCATAATCATTTAAAGGAACTTGATGTCTCTATGTTGCCTGGTCTTGTAAAACTATCTGTATCTCATAATCAATTTGAGCGTATTCCAGATCTTCAGGTATGAGTCTGTATTTGTTTGTTTGTTTTTTCTGTTTACTTTTTTTGTTTTCGTTTTTATAGCTCATTTTATTGAGATGGATACAATTCTATTTCATTCTTCATTGGTCATTTTGATGGTGATAAGTTCAATCCAAATGAGCTATATAATTGGCTTGTCTGGTTTAGCTCAACCGTACATAATTGCTTGTTATGTACTGTGTAGGTCACAGACCATATTGTACTATGTGTTCACATCACGAAAATAATGCCTTTTTAAAAATGTAGTTGTCACCACAAGAAGCTCAACATATTTCAGGTTGAAGTCAGACGGCTTATTAATAGCTCAAAATTTATTCTCTGTTAAATTGGGTACATACTTAATGAAATGGCCATTCATTTTATTTGTTTCCCCTATCTTCATTGATGTATATAGTTTTAGCACTGATTAAGATGCTGCTGTTCATCTGTTCAGGCTGATTGAACAAATGTATTGGGTAGCCTTACGTGGAAGGTATGGAACCATTGTAAACAGTGATTGATTCTTGTACAAGCAGAAAATCTTTGAAACCGGCCTCATGTCAAAAATGTTTGTCTGAAATTTGTCGTATGATCAAGGTGACCAAAACAGTTTTCCAAAGTGATTTTTACTTGTGGTCATACACAATATTTCTTTGTGACTGCTTTGCATGTAGCCGGAATTTACGAATTAATCAAAATATCGAGCATGCACACCAGGAATTTTAATGTTGATAGAGAAGCTTGCACAAACAATGTAGTCAGCCGTGTAATATGTTATGGAGCTTGAGAATCAGGGAACGCATTGTATTGCTTTTAGCATTAGAAAAAATGCTACTATAGGAGCATTATCATTTCTGATGAAAGAAAATAGCAACGACAGCCCTCAGTGGCAAGAGCTGATGATGACGGAGACAGAATTGTACAGCTATACTGTTGGAGGATTGGCACACTTTTTTTTAAAAAAGAGGAGGTTGATGAACGTACATTTTGTGACTATGGAAAAAAAGTAAGCAACCCGATAGTCGAAAATGATGACCGAAAATAAGGATGAACTTAAGACTGAGTTCCAACAATTTTGAGTTAAAGGCTAACAGCAACTTGTTTCATCTGATTACGTGTCTTTCACATAGTTCACATCTTCTCAAATATCCACTGAATGAATGGTTGGGAGTTTTGGCTTGATGGTGGAAATTTCGAAATCAAAACAAAGTGGCGAGTCCAGATTTTTCATTGGCTGGGGTGTGGTATAAGTACTTAGAAAACTTCGGGTATGATGTTACATGTTATAGCTTGAATCTGGCATACCAGAGTAAAAAGCGTCTTGTTTTGATTGGGTTTGGCTACTTATTGTAGAAAATAGCAAGATTATACTCTTTCTGCACTCTGGACTGAAATGCAGGGCAATTTGTGTAGCGAATGTCAAACCTAGAAGTGGTATAGGTGTTGAGAATTTAGTCGATCAACAGATCAGGGGGATAATCAGAAAGATAGATCAGTAAATATAATTGCATTAAAAACCTCAAAGCAAACATTGTTGGGTAAAAATGTACTGCATGTCTGCAATGGTTTCCATACAATACTTGCTACAAATTCAACACTTCATCATCCTTCTATTCTTGTTTCCTGCAATAAAATTGCGTTGAGCAAGAAATTCATTTGAGGTTTGGTGTGATTGCTAAGTTCGCTTTTCTGACTTATTTTCTTTTTATCCTCAACTTGTTTACTAATCAATCTAGATGATTCTTTGGGTGTTCTGGAAATGTATCGCCAGATCTGTTCCTCTTTTGGTAATTTTTCATCTGAAACTCAATTGCAATTTCATTGATTCTCCTGGAAAACTCGTGGGCAAAATGTTATGACTTGTCTTGTATACAAAATACATTGCTGATTGTTTTGCAACCCCCGGAGAAAAGTGAACAAATACTTTCACTCGTGTCTCCTGATATCAGACACTCTAGAAAAGACAGTAGCTTTGTCAGCATATGACAATGTGATCACCTGCGCAATAGGTCATAAATGGGGCGAAGGGTCTCCAAACTCAGCGTGAAGTACTAGTGTACAAACTAAAACCAACATTGAAAGTGGGTGAGGGGGGACTTGAAAGATGCGCAACATCACTAAACGTAGCTGGCTACTTTATGGATGAATCAGTTCACTTACTTATGACCGGGATCGCAGCTGCGTATTCTTCAAAGCAGAAGCTTCCTCACTCTGTAGCAAGGCACAGCTAGTGGCTGTTATAGGTGAGGGCAAATACAGGATTCTTACAAAAGCTTTTAACCAGAAAATCATTGGCAAACATAGACTATTTGTACAACTTTTCCTCCCAGGACTTGCGTTAGAGGGTTTGGTATTTGGCTACTCAAAAGGCATAACTTTCCTGGACCCATGAAACACAAGGTTTTGCCGCTCTTAGTAGATTGCATAAATATCTGGTAAACATTGCTTTTGAGAAAACGTTTTGTACTGTCTATAGTTTCCCAACTAGTGCTCTAGTGGTGGTCCTTTTGGGCTTACATATGCATTCTTATAAACATTGTTTTGATGTGTTATATTCACGAGAAAAGTTTGAAATAAATGGAAGACAGTTCAGAAGTTATGATTGAATAGAATCTTGTGAACTGCTTCTATGACTGGTTTTAATACAAACTCTGCTGCCTATTGAAAAAGTTTATAATCTGGTTTGAAAAGAAACGGAATCACAATAGACAATGCCGTGCATTTTCCTCCTCTGTTGTGGAGTTTTGGCATGTGAGGCTCAGTTTCTTATAAAGGTTTTCAGATGTATATAGCAGAAATTGAATACCCGTTCTTCGTTTGGTTTAGGCTCTGAGAGAAATTCAGTCAATATACTTGAACAGTAACATGATCACTGAGGTACCACCATGGATCACAATGAAGAAGAAGTGAGTATCGCCTGTATTCTGTGCTGCTTATGACTGCTAGTATCGTAAAGTAGTAGTACCTTTAGTGGTGCAAGAAAAATAATTTTCAATTAAAATAAAGTTGTTAATTTATTCAGAGAATGTTTCACGGGAGAAAGTTTTGGATAAACTTTCGCAACCTGGTCAATCCCTAAAAATTTGGGAGATAAATTTTCGTAAAAAGAAAAATTTTCAGATTTAAGCGTTGTTGCTGTGAAGATGAAAAAAATAAACATTGGACTTAATAAACATTCACCAAATGGAAATATGGAAAAAATTCTCAAGATAGGCTGTCCCATGCTGACGGGCCGGAACATTTTCGCAAGATAAACTTTCTCGAAACAGGCCCAAACTAGCTAATTTTGCAAAAGCTTTCCCTGAACAAAGTATGAATCATAGCACCATGTGTATGTTTCGGTTTGGTTTTGTTAGATCGTGGTATTAGTAGAACTTAAATCGATCGAACAGCAGGAATGACAGTGCGTTTTGACTTTCTGGATTTGAACAAATTCCAAACTACACATAGTTTTATCTTGATGTATTATTTCTGTGACTTCATTCAGTTTTGGCTAAGTGCCAAGAAGGTAAGAATTCCAAATGCTTCTTATATCAATTTGTGAGTCACATGATGTGTGTCCTAGCTACATAGCGATCAACAATTTAAAATAATGGTTTGTGCTTTCAATGCTTCAATGTGTTGTGGTCCGCTGACTTGTGCCTGGCATGTGAACCTACTAGGCTGGGAGGAAGTGGGAAAGCAGAACCCCAGTATACTTCTTATGTTAATATTAATGAAAAGTGAATTTGCTTGCTGATTTCTACTGACCAGTCTAACGCCATCCATTCAAGATAAATCAATAGTATCTATTTGAAACACCGCCATTGTGCCCTGATCGTTTTCAGCTGCTGTATTCTTGATGATAAAGCCAAGTATGCCATGATTAGTTTTCCCTTGCAGTTTGTGCTGTTTGCGTTTGTTTGTTTCCTTGTATACAGCTAGTGAACTTTGCCTGTTATCAGTTGACTGTACGTTATTCAGAGAAACCTCCACACATTTGCTTCTCACCCAGCTTGTGCGAGATACATACTCTACCGGAAAGGCCAAAACTCGTGAAACTTTTCCTGGTAAAAGTTTCCCCAAATAAAGTATTTTCTGTCAATTCTTGCTTCCAAAGGGATAACATTTTTTCAAACTATGTGCTGCCCTTGATTAATAGTGTCATTTGCCCATCTATGAAACGACAGCATTTTACTTGGACGTAATGTCATTTGAGTGAACCTGAATGTTTTATGAATGCAGTAGGAGATGCTTAGACCATCTTGCCATTTTTCTGAAAACCATCATATGGGAGCCAAGTATGTGATGATAAGAATTGTGTTTAGGCAGCCCAATTTAAATTTTCGCATAGTGTGTTGTCACATTGACTAAAAGCAAATTAAGCATTGCTGAATAGTGCTGTGAAACAAATCTGTGTAAGTCCTGAAAAGCATTTTTTGTATTTGAGTAGAGACGATGGAGAATGGAATTTGGAGTCCAATCAAGAGGTGCCCTACTGAACAGTTTGGGCACAGAACATGTGTATGTACATAAATAGGTTACAGGTACCTAGTTCATACACAGAATAATTGTCAGATGAATGCCTATTTCTTTGATTTGAAAACTTCTGTTTCTTCTGTATGTTCTATGTACCAGCAATTGTAATTGGTCCACTAAAGAAGTTGATCTGGCAATTTACGCTCTTGGACATGGCCTTAGATTCGTTTTTTTCTCAAAATGCTGATGTTTCTACTTTGATTCATGTTTTTTCTCAACTGTTGTCGTATGTCTATACCAGGCTTTTTCTTTGAAAAGTCATAAAGTTCGGTTTTCTGGTTGCCACATTGTCTAACATTACTTCAAACAGTTTACTATGAAAATTTTGATAACAAGTGCACAGTTCAAGCATGGATTTGCAAGCTATAGCACCACTCTTTCAGCTCCACATTATGACTTTGAAAAATGTGTACACATACAAAGAACACTCCTGATACACATTATGGTATGTCTGTAGCAGACAGTTGGTGTATACGTGCAATTTTTCTCATAAAGTACACCGTCTCAGCTCTCAACATGTTACATTATCTAAGCTATTGTATGCTTTAAATGTGTTGTAGTCTTAGCGTGAGATTTGAATATTGCAAGTTTTGTCATTCGAAGAAGATCATCCAGGGTATTCAGATTCATAGGCCTTAGGTGAGTTCGGAGTGCTACAGTATGTCATTTTATTGTACTCTTCACATCCAGGTGTTTGGGAACCAAGGGCCTCTTGTTGAACGCATTGATTTTGTAGATAACTCGGAGTTCATTCTTTTTATGAAATTTTGTGTTTTTGTAGATTAAAGTTTATCGATCTTGGAAACAACCGGATAGAAACTCTAGAGTATGTATTGACCTGCATTTTACCATCTATTAGTAGACTTATCACTGTTGATGTTTTTCATTTGTATTCAATTGTTAAGGCCCCTAGGTGTCCACCTAGGGGTCCCAGTTCAATTTAATCCCCTCCCCATGTCATCCCGACTGTAGTCGGGATCGGCACGGGAAGGGTTAAGTGCTGCAGGTTTAAGACTTCTTTTTGAATAAGCGCCGCCCTGGATTGTGCACTGCATCTTAGGTTGTGAAATACAGTGCTTAACAGTTAATGTAACTTATTTCACTTCTCTTCACCTGTTTTCAATGAATTTGGGCTTATATGATTGCTTGCAATAAACTCTTTCAGAAAATGTTTAATTGGAATTAATTTCATGCTGCAGGGGATCCCAAAAACGGGGACAAAGTTCAAATTTTGACCATTTTGGGGGACTTATGAAAAGCCACATTTCGGAAGAAATAAATGTTTTTTACTTGCGCTGCCATTAAAAGGCAACTATTTCGACATTAAGACATCACTTTCTGTCAGAAATTCCTATTGCCAATTGTTTTTTCGTCTCCGATGGAAAACTGTATTGCTGGTCTGCAAATTTCAAATGCGGGTACTTTGCAGACCACCTGTGGCCATATCTATAGTAGAAGTTGGTTTTCCGAGGAGGTTTGGAAACGCGCCCCCCTTCTTATGTTGGAGTAGTCAAAAAGCAGGGTGTCTGCCATGTCATGGAAGTCAGGGACATGTCAGGGAAATTCACATCTTGCCATAAATGTCAGGTCAGGGAAATCAGGCCCTTTTTGTTGATGTCAGGGAATTGTCAGGGAAATGTCATGGAAATTAGGTAAAGGTCCTTCTGAAAATTATCAAGTGACTATTTCTCAGCTGGGAATATTCTCCTGTATTATGACTTAAAGGACAGTATTCAACAGAATGTTCAAGATTATCCACTTAGAGCTTCATAGTGTTGCACGGGGTATCAACCCCACCGGAATTCGGCTATCCCCCTGACTACGACCAGCCCCCTGAAAATCGGATATCTGCCAAGCCCCGTGTCTTCTGGACCTCTCCATAATTTTTGGAACACACCTGCATGACCCACTGTTGCTAAGCTCTCACTTCATAGACACCTTCTGTGTGCCTCCCCTGACCACTCCCACATCGGCCAAAAATAACTGGAGAGTATAATGTTGTTCTTTCCTTGCTTGCTGAATGCAAGTGTATGGAACATTAACTGGAAGAATGGCTTGGGCTTTGCTGCCACTGTTAACAATAAGAGCAATGTTTTTTTTCAGTTTTTACTGATTTGGAGACCCCCCCCCGTTTTGGGGATCTGAGAAAGAAAAGTGCTCAATCCCCCTAACATTGCAGGAGGTACAAACTATGAGTTTATCAATGCAAACGAAACTAGTAGGTAGATTCTAAATGTAAAGCATCTATCTGTCTATTTCTGTTGTCGAACAGATAGAATTTGCATTTTAAGGTTCAATTTTGGGATATCATTCCCCATCGGAAATCCTGGTCGTGGTCTACACCTTTTTATTGATACATCAGAAGAATTGTATGTACTGAGAGAACTATGTTGGCAAAACTGACTGATGCTTAGTTGCACTTTACACCAACATACATTAAGCTCACTAATAGAATGATTGGAAACATTTTTCATTTTTGAGTATTAGAAAATTTTATCTGGAAAATTGGAGGAGTGTTAACTTCACAGACGTCTTCCTATTAGATAGTAAAACCACGCTGTTGTCAAAATCTGCTTTAAGCATGCCACTAACATTTTCCTTTAATGCTACATAGCTGGCCTCTTTTCCCAGTTTCATTCAGGAGTGCAGGTCTTAGCATGTGCTTTTTTTGTGGCTTTGTGCATATAGGGAGGTTGTCGGCCTGTTTTGCTCAGGACGCGATGGGCATAGCAGGTGGTCTGGTGGGAAGCTGAGCCACAAATGAGACCAAAAGGTCAGAGATGGACAAAAGAACTTGAAAGTTCTGCTACTCTGCCAGAGCGATGAAAACCACAGTGCATGGTCTCGCAAGACCCTTCCTTAACTTCTTGCGGGTGTTTTATTTGGGCTTGATATTCCTTTTGCACATTTCATCTTTCATTAGGTTTCATTTGCAGTACTATTTTGCACTTCATTTCACTTGAACTTTGTCCATGTGCAGTTCCTGTTTAAAGTGAAATACTTGTAAACAAAAGTGTGTTTATTTTCTTCCAGTTAACTGTCTCATAGACAAAGTCAAACTTTGCTCACGAGTTTTTTTATGAAGTTTTGTACAGTAGAAGAAAATTTTTGCTCGACACTTGTTTATGTGCTCACTTAGTTTTGGCGCTCTTCTTGTATTTTGTTTAATTTGTCTGTTCAGCACTTCATTTTCTTTTGCTTGTGTTGAGAAATCTCATTCAATATGAGAATGTCTGGTTGCTAGGTCATACGTAGTGGGATCGTTCAAGATTGCTCGATGCATTGGCTGTGATGGCAGGTCATTTTGTTGGCACATTAATTGTTTAATTTACACTTAGTTCCATCGTTCTTTGTGTGTTCTATTTCGTTTAGCTCTTCATTTGACGTGGCTTATACCGTTCCTTACTTGGAGCATGTTGTAAAGCATATTTGTTTTGCTAGGTTTGACTATCTTAGCCTTCAGCAGAAGTCACTGCGAGCACAAAGCTTTGTGTTTTACTTTCTGCAATTCTATCGTTCGTTTTACTGTCCTTGCCAACGACAACCTGAAACAGGATCGAGTTTCGTCTCTTCAGAGGTTTTTATTTTGTCTTAAATCCTCTACGTTCAGTGGTGTTTCTCAGGATTCATGTCTCGTTTATGGTTCATCTTTATATCATGTTATGGTTTCATGCTTCAGTAACGCCTGAATAAATGTCTAAGCTTGTATATTTGTGTCTTTCTAGCTGCAACCATTTTAATGAAAATGTCAGGGAAGAACAAGTAACTGTCAGGGAGACGTCAGGGAAATGTCAGGGAAATTTATCAGGCTCCTTTGGCAGACACCCTTAAAAAGGCATGTTATGTTAAGCGTTAATCGAGACCTTTCTGATTAAAGGGAATAAGAACGAGTGACCCCGTATTTCATTCCAGACTAACACTTGGGCATTTTTTCTTATCAAAAGATATTTTATCTATGTCAAAATTACTGTGTGTGTAGAAATGTGTTAATTTTTTACTGGGAAATAACATTATTAGCCTGCAATCTTTCCTTTTTTGAATAAGCACCACCCTCAAATATCACCTGATCAAAAAGCTGAGTTTTAACCCTATCTGACGGGGGCTTTTTTGAGCTTCAAAAACGCGGGGGGTTGGGGGTGGGCTTTTTGGCCCCCCCCCCCCCATCCTAATTTCTGTTCTAGAGTAGTTATGAAGCTAAAAGTTGGTAGTAAGTTCCCTTAACCCTAAAAGACTTCTAAAAAGTAGGTAGAATTGTTTCTCGCCCCAGGCTCCTTGAGA
>JAOBRC010628785.1:0-10802 GCA_027575255.1 Scolionema suvaense
GTGAATAACGTGAAGACAGCATCAATGATGCACTTCTCATCACATCCTGGAAAAATAATTTAGAAAACAAGATCAAATTAATGTATACACTGCCAAAGCTTATCACATCCTACCCTGTTTGTCATCCAAATCCAGAGATATTGTCAGCCAGTTTACTGTTCATGAAATAATACTGGAGTACATGCAAGAAACGATTCAGTTCTTCCAGCTTTCATCTACAATAAGGGACATTTCGCAGGAATTAATTTTCGCAGTCGATGCTACACTAAGCCTTTAGCAAGGATAAAATTTGTGGCTAAACTCTTTTCATGAATTTTTGGGAAGTTATTTCTACATGAAAATAACATTTTAGTGTGCTCCACTTATCACTATAAGAGACAGTCGATCTTACATTAACAGGATTAAATTTCGCGGGGATTAAATTTCGCGGATTTGGAAGATTTCGGTGTCATCCGCGAAATTAAGTCCCAATCTAAATTTGAAGAGGGCTCATCCGTGAAATTAAGTCCCCGCGAAAAGTTTGAATTTTTTCTTCAATCCGCAAAACTTTTAATTTTTTATCGTGTTTGGTTTGTCCAAGAGTGCATGTAACACACGAAAAAAGTCACTTAATTTTTCCCTATCAAGACCTCAGTATGTTTGAGGGGTGGTCCTATTATTATTCCTGTTATGTAATACAGTTAACACTCTCTAATTCGAATTTCAAGGGGGATAAAGATTTGATCGAAGGAAGGTCACTCTAATTTTTTGGGTGAAGTTCTTTTTGCATTTTTTTTAAAAATGTTCATTTTTTCCCTGATCCGCGAAATTAAATCCCTGTGAAAAAATTGGAAGCCCCTCATCCGCGAAATTTAATCCCTGCACAAAATTTAATCCCATTAAAGTAGTTAAAAGGTAATTGATAAAGAATGCATTATTTTCAATGCTTTCAGAATTTTACTATATTTTTGTGGAAATTATCTTCGCAGTTTCATGGTGGATGAATTTCGTGGGGATCAATTTTCGCGGTTAAGCATTTTCAGACATAAAAAACGGAATTCAATTCTACGCGGAATCCGCGAAAATTTCTTCCCTTAAAGCAATACAACGGTCAAAAATGATATTCAGCTCATGGATAGAACATGAAAAATGATGAAGTTTGTTTTTTACTTGAGGTGAAAAGCTTAAGCGGTAGTCCTAAAAACTTGCTTCAAAGTTTGAACAATTATGCACCATCCCATCACCATGACATCACTTATGACCATCACTAGGGACACTGCTGGCCATGGTAACCAATAACTAAAAAGAATTCTGGAGATGGTCTATTGAACATATCCATGATCTGACAAAAGAAGTGTAACCAAACATGTTCAGCTGTCCTAAGATCGGGCACAATTCAATCACAAATATTCACTGATCTCATTGGTCATAACCCACGCGTGCATAATTACTGCGCCAAAGTAAGATGGCGGCAACTTTGCAACTTTAAAAAGGCCTGTATCTCTTGAACGAAAGCAGCTTCTTACATGAAATAAAGACCAAAGTTCTTCAATTTGAAAGGACTTTCAACCATGTTAATTTCATTCTTGACCGTTGTATTGCTTTAAGTTACTTCCAACATCATGCAAGTAAGCACTACAGGAATTCATTCAGTACGGCACATAATACTTTAATTTGTTGCAAGCTATACACCACATTCTCCTCCGAAGTAGTTTACAAGCAAACATTATATTCACATGCTCTATCATTACCTGGCTGACAGATTTTGATTTGACCAGCAAGATTTCCTAATACCGTCCATCCTGTTCCAGTGTGGTATGCAAGCGAACAGTATGACCGAAACTTGCTGTCATGCGATACTAACTCCCACGATGCATTTGATATGCCATACTTCATCAGGCGCCTACAATAAGAGACAAGATAAAGTTACAAGCAAAATAAAACCTGCACATTCACGGTTGTTTTCGAACAAAGATCAGACAAGGATATGCCTATTTTACTAAAACATGGGCATCACATGGGACTCAAGTTGGCCCTGGAATTACACTTTCGGGAAACTGGAAAAGCACAAAAATGTTCAGTAAAAAAAATTATTGCACAGGAAAAAAAACTATGAATGGCAAATGCATTGGATATTGTGCCAAGTAGAAACATTTTGATTTGAACATGTCAGGACTTTGTTTACCAGAAATTTGCTCTGTCAGCTTGATGCATATCATGCCTTTTGTCAGAAACGCTTTTCGAAGACACTGCACAATTTGAGAAAGTGCATCTTATATTAAAGTCAGATAACTTCTCTCAAAACTTAAAACGAAGCCCTTCACTGGCCATAAATATCATGAAGTTTTTCAATATTCTGTTTTACATGATCATGTGGTTTCGAAGTCTGCAGAGAAAGGATGGAACAAATACATACCAAAACCATACCAAATTAATTCGCTACTTCAGATTAATACTGGAATTTAGAACGCTTTCACCAAGCATTGAATCAAGAAGCGTATTAAGAAACATTAGAAGGAGACAGTAAAGGCAGATATTAAAATGTGAATACTAAAAATTTTACGACTGTAGGTCACTTGTTATCTCGGAAAAAACTACTTGTATTTTGAATTGTGGTCAAGGCACATGCTTAATAGAAATTATCCAAATCAAAGGAAGACAAACAAATTTCTACGGACCATAGATTCAGAATTGATATCAATAAAATACAGGGAACTTGAAACTATAAAACATTTTTTGAACAATAGATAATTTTTGGGGGATTCAAAGCCTTCATAGACTTCCTTTTTACACACAGCACTAGTATTCAAACTTTTCCCAAGTTATCAAAACGCTGCAGTTTCTGGCTTATTTCTGAAAGCAGCATCTTTGGTAATTTTGTAATCCTCTCTCCGGTAGACTAAAACAAGTCGCCAGGTCCAGGTTTTCAGGTCTAATCTTACATAATTTGAATTGTAGAATCGTGTCCCTCTGTGGTAAATAATTATCGCAAACAATCAACAGGAATCAAGCAGTAAATAGCTCTCATTTAATTTTTACTAATAAGCGACCATCTCAAGCATTGAAATCATTACAATGTACATATAATCAAGTATCAAGGGACAAGGACTGAACATCGTGGCTACAGTCGGTACGCATGATAACCAACATTAGAAATACCGAGAATAGTGAATTTCCCATCATACAGAGACAATACATTTTCATTATTTTCTCAAGCAAGGTATCATGGCTAACTATGACTCCACAGAAATCTCCAAGACAATTGAATACTTAAAGTAAATGAATTCTAAGCATGAACAAAAACAGTGACACCAAAAGATTACTCCCTAATCGTACACTTGTTTGACGAACTAGACATACAAACATGAGAAGGAATCCAAAAACCTGCATGTGCAGGTTAAAAATAGGCACGTAAAAAGTTGCGAAGTAGTGACTATAATATGGTGGAGACAACTGAGCAATCAGATCAAATCTTGCTGCTCAAGATTTCGTCTCGCATGCAACTTATAATGTTCGTTTATAAAAGAGAATACAAACATCGAAATTCAGATCTATTTTACCACATGAAACACTGAACAACACTAACCACGAACGAACAACGAAATGTGCACATACTGAAACCGTAGGCACCAAGTATCACACCAGCTCTAATTTCTTAACCTTTCCAGTATTGATCCAGATTATAGTTGGGATGACATAGGGAGGTGATTCAATTGAACTGGGACCATAGGTGGACACGTAAGAGCATCACACCTTATGATTCAAGATTGACTTGCAAAGTCTCACAAACTAAAATCAAACCCAAATATGTCCGAACTGAGAGCTGAGAAACCTAGCTCAACTGGATACCTTCGTACTCTGCTAATTATGTCACTGCTCTTTCAAACACGCATGATTATTTCAAGCGAGCCATCTGTCACCAAATAATTCAGGGGGTGACAGCTCCTATCAGTAACATCTGGCAGAGACTCAGTTTTGTTGACATGAATTTTATCTATGTAAACTGCAAACCCCCGGTAAAGAATTTGTTCTTGGTAACAGCTTAGCGACCACCATTGTGTTTACATCATGCCTAGGCTCAGGTGCGAAAGCTAAACAATAGCATTCTGCACCAGAGCGAATTTTACTGGTTGCTATATTCAGTACTAGTGCCCAGATTACCGGTCAAAATATGACCAGAGAATGCAGTAGAGCAATGCATCCTATTTTTGGCAGCACGAGAGTATAAAGTCGTCACACTCCGCCCTCCCTGGTCACTGCATTGAGCGTAAATTGGCTGTGAGAGAAAAGCGACAACTTGATTCAAGTCAAGGTTCAAGAAAGAACAGGCATGTCCAAGCCAGGCACAAAGGGGTTATATTTGCCTAATTCTATTCTTAGGGCCTGTCCTAGAAATTGAGGGCAAAGTCCAGAACTTGGATAAAAGGGCAAATATGAGTCATTAGTTCCTCTAAAACGTCTAATTTCAGGTTGAAATAGACCTACAGGACACTTTTAAGTAAACCTAAAGGAGGGTAGAGTGAGACATTCAGACCCTCTCTACGTCTAGAATAGACCCTGAATCTTTCACAAATTGCATTGTCCAATAATGCTCCACAATTTTATTGCTTCTAGCCAGCCATCACAGCACACCAAACGTAAAATATGCCTTCAGCATCATAATTCATAAGCAACAAAAAATAATGCAGAATTTATCATAGTAACTTGAAAACAAGAAATCAGGACCCGTGTAAGACATACCCCTCATTAGTTAGAATAAGTAGCTGGTCTTCATTCAAGTATCTCACAACGCGAGGATAATCCGCCGGCTTAGAGTTTCGAGTAGAAGTATCTTGTATACCCGCATCTGGACATATTGATGCAGGAAGAGTAATCTCAAGAGAACAATCTAAATAACAGGTTGATCGTAAAGCATAGCAAAAATAGGAATAAAAACACTATCGAACAGTTGGCCAGTCTCATGACTGATGCTATTCTGAAAAATTCTGGAAAAGTGACTCTTTAAGTACCTAACCACTGTCTCAAAAACAGACACTGAATTATTCCAATTATGCCCTGCGAATGACTTCCATTCAGACTTTGTATAACGAAAGAGTCTGACTAACTTGCATGCACAACTAGAAGTATATTAACTAGACTAACCTTTGGAATAGCGTTACTGAACCAAGGCACATGGACGGTGGATGACATATGGTCAAGCAAAGTTGATTGTCAGAATGGTGTAGCGCAGCCAAAGTGTAAATGGAAAAAGTGGATTCTCTATTTTATTTTCCAATTTTAAAAAAAAAACAAATCAAGGGTTGTGTCCTCAATATATCCAGTTTAAATTCTGCTAAAATATTTACCGCATGCATGTCAGCTGGCCTCGCATAACATGTATTACCAAACCTTTCCTGCCGATGTAAATTGTAGGGAAACTGTCAATCAGTTTGAACATGATAGATTTTTTGGTTGGTAGCTTGTATTTATTTACTGATATCACCAGTTTTTCTAGCATTTCTTCATTTCTAGTGATGGAGCATTGGTCCTGTTAAGTTTGTGCATCATTTCCTTAGACAGTAACTTGCTGACAAATTTACACAGCTCGCCTACCATTATGAAGCAGACGAATTTACAGACCAGAAGACCATAAATTTTTTCACTTAATTTTCATATCCAAACGGAAGGTGGATATTGAAAACTAATGTTTCCAAGCTGGAGTTCACAAACAGTAAGATATGAAAATGCTGTAAATCCAGCCAAAAAAGAATAAACATGGTATGAAATTGAGAGTGCCTCTGGTTTACGCCATTCTGACAATCAATTTTCATTGGCTTTACAGGTGTCTTCTAATCAATCGTTATGAAAACTGTAGCATAACTAACGTCGTCACATACATGCGCCTTTCCTGATCTAGTCTGGCAAGACTCCATGCAAAGAGCATTTGGAGTAAAAAGTTAGTAGAATAAGAATATCATTATTCCCCAGTTTTTTTAACATTCATCAGAAATTTGTCTGTCAGTTAGAATAACTTGAAATGCATCTTGTTCAGGTCTTAAACAGGCCCAAACGGACTTACTTGACAATGGATCAAACATTCACTTAGCTATCTTACTTGTATCTGTTTAACTATGCTACAACAAATACATCCATCATTGTATCAAGATGGTTCTTCTAAGAATGGAGATTGACAAGATAACAAAGCCTAAAACAAGCAACTTACATAATTTGAAATGTTTCGTTAAACGCAGAATAACGAATTCCTCATATACATGGTATGTAACATGTCCTTCAGCATCTCCCAGAACAACAAAATAAAATAAGGAAACAATATTCACCTAAGAAACAACGAAACGGTGAACATGCTGCAATCAGAGAACAAGCAAAACTAGGAAATATCAAGTCCCTGAACAGGTCAGGTCCCAGGCCGAATATCAGGTTGAAAAAACAAAGGTTGAAAATGTGATTAGATATAACCATCACACAAATAATCTATGATGTCTAATCAGCCACACAATATTCTAATCCTTTGTAAGAAGCAGAATTCTTACCTCCTGCATCTCTGTTGTCATTAAAAACTGTCCACTCTCTGATTCCACCATCACCACCACCTGTTACCATCTTAATACCTCCTTCATCATCACTCGATACAGCCAAACTCCAGATACTTTTCCCTAGCAGACAAGAAGAAGCACAGGAGCATAAAAAGAAAAGTAGAGTTATAGCATTTTCAGACTGGGCCCCAATACAGCCAGAATTAAAAGTGATTAGTCTAAATGGATGCCAGTGACTAGAAAAAAATATGGAGGAATACTTTCCAATCTATAAAAATTATTTCAGCTAACTGTATTAACGCTGCAATGTTTTCTCCAATATCATCACAATATCTACTACAAGGAAGCAACGAGCTGTTGAATTATCACAAGGTACATGCTGCTGCAATACATCTCTCTCATATGCGAACTGATATTTCACTACCTAATTCTATTTGCTGACACACTATTTCAATGGCTTCAAGTTAATTGTGGTATGATTATGTACATACGTTTTTCCTTGATGAATGAGTTGCTTCAAGATGATTTGTGAACAGGCCCAAGCATACGGGAATAAAATTTGGTATTCTCTTCATTCCTTGTTTTTCCTGAATATCCTGACTAACTACCAACTCCCCAACTAATGCCCAACTTGCTTACAGTAGCATAAACTGAAAATTCTTTTTTTTCCTCGGCCTCCGCATGTTGCAGAATTGCCGCTAAACTTTTGGCTGCGAACAGACAAATTGTATACATAGTTATTGCGTGAAGTAATCTAACCGACAAAAAGAATCACGTACAACATCAACCATGAATGTACACGACAATCAGAAAAGGGAACGAAGTCATTCAATATGCAGATAAAACAAAAGAAAATTTCCTCACAGGGAAATCACACCTTTGTGGCCACGAAACTTCTTCAATACACAGCCATCACTTGTCCAAAGAACGCAGGCTGAGTCTTCTCCAATGCTCACAACTTTGTCATTGATAAAACACGCATTCCACACACGCGCCGTGTGACCGTACATAACACGAATGCATGATGAATCTTCGATGTTCCACAGACGGATGCTGCGATCATCAGACACAGACAAGAGCAACGGCTCGCACTGATGGAAAGCGATGCGAAAGATAACACCCTAAAAGAAAACAAAACTTGAACTCTATGATCTCACATAAATAAAGCTCCTTTCTCAAGTAAAAAGATTGCAACAGCCTTTAAAAATAAACTTTTCCATATACCTGCCTTCAAAAACTAGCAGCTAAAGAACAGCACAACTAGCAAACTTCCAAACAGTAGTGAAAATGTAGCGCAATTCCAGGAAGTCTATCTCACCAAGGAAAAACAATCTAGAACTTATTTCCCTCTGGCACCGTGATAACCCAAAACTTATGATCCCTTTTTAAGAACTTGATTATGCTTGTACAATACATAGTAAAACTCATACTGAAAATCCTCTAATGAAGGCCAAGGGCACTAATTTACTTTTGCAAGTTTTTGCAGGGATGTTGATTAGACAGAAGGAAATAATATTTTTATGTGAGTCTGTCCCAAAAAATTTTAAATAGCGACTTGATTTTTGAGTGTGTTTTATGAATCAATATTTGCCTGAAGGGGAGTAAATTTTGGTGGAAGAAGTATTCTGTGGGGGTAGCAGAGGGGGGTATTAACCTTTTCGTACTGGAAGATGTATATCTACGTTTTGGCTGTAGCCGGAAGACGTATATCTACGTCTTTTGGGTGAATCTACTTTGAGCAGGTCTTACGCAAACGCTGTGCGCACTCTATCACAGTTTCTTGTGGATGCACAACACACTAAATCAGGCCAGGTAAATGTCAACTTGGGGCACACTGTGTCAAGGAACAGGAAATTTCCACCAATCGCAATTCGCCTCTAGCACCAGAAAAAGCCATTTTGAAGAAAATCGGGATTTGTAGGTGGTACGCAAGAGTAATTTTTGTCAGTTTCACGATTTTGGAAGGCTTTGTATTTACTTCTTGAATGAGATACATAGTACTACTTTGAGATTAGCTTGTTCCTCACTTGTTGCCAGAAATTTCCGTCACCTTTACTAGCACTGAGAAGATTTTTGCCTGATGACCAAGGTTTCCCAAAACTGCCCTTTTTTGTAAGAAATACGCTTTGAAGAAAAAATAATTTACTGTTGTTTTTAAAAGCAGATCTGTTTCCCAACGAAACATAACTGATCCCTAGCTTCCAGTTGGGTTTGATGTTCTTTGAATTATGAGTAGTTTCAGAGATATCCTGATCTTTGCAAACTTGTCCAAAATAGCCAAAATCATGCAGCCTGGGGTCCTGAACACAGTTTTTGTGCAGGACGGAAAGGCTAATCAAATACTTTTCATTTTGGGGGGGTGTTATTAAAAGCAGGTGTTAAAAAGCAGTAAGGCATCGGCGGTATGCACTGTCAGTTTAGCCAAGTTCTGATTCAGTTGTACCAATAATAGCAATGATAGTCGCCAATTGTGAAGGTAAGCATGCACGAAACATGAAAATGAAGAACACAAGACTCATGTGTACTAAACACCACTTACTTCATGACCAGAAAACTTCCTCCAAACCTGCATAGGCAGTTCATTGTTTGATTGTGGCTTCCATAATAAAATTTGATTAAAGACTGTCCCAACAGCTACAAAATGATGCTCTATTCCGAACTGTGGTGGAAATGTTGCACAATACCTGGAAGCCTATCTCATCAAGGAACAAATAACATAAAACTTTCATGACAAAACAACAGGTAAGTATTACTAGCTGTGTTTTAACTAGACTAATGACATAGCCTAACTAGATCAGTCAGCCTAAGACAAGAGATCACAGCTCCTTAAAATTCAATTGGTTAACATGTAAAAATCATTTTTGATAAAAGCACAAAAGGGGATAGTACATTTCTATGAACTCTAATCTACTTGCAGGAGATGAGCAAACAGTGGTGCTTGATCTGCATCTACCCGTGAATTTTTTCCTAAAATGATGCTAACAGATTTGCGTCTACAAACATAGAACAAATTCCTTCAGAATGATATTCGGAATACCTGAAACTGTGATTGCCTTGTTTTGAATTCGATTGCTGCGTTTAGATACAATCCATCTTATCGCATACAAAATCAATTTTACTCCAGCGGTCCATTCATTGCACAGGCTGCTGAGTTACTGTAGTTTGAGAAAAGCATCAGATTCAGATTATATATATATATATTCAATATCAGACGCCGCCTTCACAAAATTCTCTAAAAAGAGCCCTTTTCGATGAGATAAAGCTTGTTCATTAGCATTTCAAAGAAAAACAAATCTGTCCTTCTCTCCTTTTGTCACACGCTGCCCTCTACTGTTAGAATGCGCCCTTGTTACTGATTCTCTCATGTTTTCTGCTGTTAGAATACGCCCATGTCACTGATTCTCTCATGTTCTCTGCTGTTAGAATATGCCCTTGCTACTGATTCTCTCATGTTCTCTGCTGTTAGAATACGCCCATGTCACTGATTCTCTCATGTTCTCTGCTGTTAGAATACGCACTTGCTACTGATTCTCTCATGTTCTCTGCTGTTAGAATAGGCACTTGTTACTGATTCTCTCATGTTCTGTGCTGTTAGAATACGCCCTTGTTACTGATTCTCTCATGTTCTCTGCTGTTAGAATACGCCCATGTCACTGATTTTCTCATGTTCTCTGCTGTTAGAATACGCACTTGCTACTGATTCTCTCATGTTCTCTGCTATTAGAATACGCCCATGTCACTGATTTTCTCATGTTCTCAAGCACAAAATCAGCATGTTTTGCACTACGCTAAAGAATACTAGTGAACTTGTCTCCATTCAGACATTGTTGATACTACTTTAACAAGCAGCAATGACTTAAAAACAAACTATATTGAAGTGAAATATGGGTTATTTCCCCAAAACAATTTAACACATAGGGTAACATGTCCAGGAAAAAGGCATGAACTATAGCATGCTCACACAGGGCTTAAAAAATTAGGCACACGCTCGTATCGTGCGCCTAACGTGCACCATTGTTGCTTCAAGGAGCATGGAGATTTGTGCGCCTTACTTTTTCAGCCATCAGAAAAGTTCATCATATTTCATATACAAGTCACGAATTACAGCGCAATGTGCATGTTGATTATGTTTCACTTATTCAACCGAATAGTTCGTCAGCGATACCAGATCAGAGATTAGCGATGAAGATACTGGGGTTGTTGCGATCTAATTAAGACTCAATCAACCAGTCGCTTTGGTAGGCTAGCACTCTTTGAAGATATCGTTGAGGCCATCGAGGCAATTTCGGG
>JAOBRC010628896.1:0-10802 GCA_027575255.1 Scolionema suvaense
AGGGGGAGTTATATTTACCTCACCCACCTATCTCCCGATTGGGATGCCCAAATCGCATGACATTTTGCATGGGTAATGCTTAGGTATTCAACTTTCCAGAAGACATCCACTGGATTCACTGCTTTCCCCCCAGTTTGCTTCAAATCGATCACATAGGAGGCTTACCATCAGCGTGCTCTGTGAGCCTACTCAAAATGCCTACGTAAAATGCAATGGAGTTGTGTCAGACTACTCCGAGAAAATTTCATAACTTACGAACCACTAATCCAAACATATTCAAATTTAGACACAATGTGTACGAAAGATAAATACCAAAAGCCATTAAGATTAGGACACATACGTATAGCTGTTCAAAGGTTATCGCAAATTTTCCGGAGGGGGATACCTCCCCCCCTAGATAGGGTTAAAAAGATCCTCTGGCAAAAATCATGTTAAGTTCATTTAAAAATGCTGAAAATAAATGGACATGGAGACTTCTTGTACTTTTTTCTGGTATAGCATCCGTAAAATTCACTTTTCTTTGATTGGCGGTGCAAAACGTATCAGATGGGACCGATTCCCCCCCCCCCAGGCTAAATAGGGTTCAGATAACAAATACAGTGACCATATTGCCCCAGCGAAGCAGCACTTCCGTGCCACAGATCTACGGTCTGGACCTGTTGGAAAACGGTGAAGAGGGGATGGTTTGATTTTAGCGTGAGTGGCTACAGTTTTTGTGACAACGTCGACAATGGGAAGCCGAATAGGCTGCCAAGGTCGTACTTGAAAGTTTTACGTACGCGTACCAACCCATCAGACTGCTGTTGCTTACAGAGAAAACTGTGAAGTGTAAAGTGATCATTGATAGTCGATCTCGACCCTTCACCCTAACAGACCCGGGATTTTTTGAAAGATTTCAGCGTCGTGTTGCCTACAAAGCGTTGCTGTTAAAAAAGAGCGTGCAGTCTTATGGGCTTCTACGACATTTCCCAGTTTTGGTAAGAAAGCCATGGTTTACGGCAACACTTATTCAAACGAAGCGTTTAAAAACCGTCTACGTGAGCATGAGAGTAAAAATATTTGAAAGTAGTTAATATTGTTTGATTGTGATAATTTTAATCCAAGCGTAACATCCCATTCTGTAGAAAAAGCGATATTAAAGTGAAACCGAAATTGTCGTGCAAAAAGGTACGTTCAATATCAGGAAATATAGCAAAATAAGCAACAATTGGAAACTGCTATGTCCTATGCAAACATGAGGAATAAATTATTTTCGAACATACCAGATCTGGTGAGGCGTGGTAAAGTGAAGTTAGAGGAAAAAAGTAGCTTCTCGCAGTATTGATTACAAGATTAGCCAACAATCGAAAAGCGATTTAAACTTTTTTTTGTATCAGAATAGTAATTTGTAGTGCTAACCACTGGCTGATTGTCACACGGACCCGCAACTTTGTCAAACATTGTACCGCGGGACTAGAACCCACGACCTACCGTAAGCAAAGTCTAATTCCGAGAGGTATAGGGTTAAATGCATCTTTTGGCGGTAATTTCTATCCGCATGGATGTAGACAGGACTGCCGTGCTTAACCCAATTTGCACTGGGCCCGTGGACAAACGTTCACCACTGGGATTAGCCCCCCCCCATTCCTAATTTCCGAAAAAAGCATATTAAAAGTGTGAAACGTGGCACAAAATTGCAGTAATATGTGCAGTTTTAGAAAATGGCCCGAGAGTTCCAATTTTCTAACGTCAGCAAAAGTGTCCTGCTAAGTATACAAAATTTTGACAAAATTGCCCAAAACTTTACTGGACCATAAAATCTAAACCACAAAAGCTCTTTTCTTCAAATTTGTTTTAAATTTCTCTAACTAATGATTACTTTCTATTAACCCAGGCTTTTCAAGTAGTTTTTGCCATGTTCATTTTCATGCTTTTTAGCAACTGCAAGTCAAAATTTGGGTAAAAATTGATCCAGGCACCCGCAAAAATGTCCCCCCAAAATTGGGAAGATTGAAAAATTTTGAAACAGTTCTTATTTCACCTTATAGCCTATAAAATTGTATTAACCCTACCAGACCCGGTCTTTTTTCGGCTTCTCAGATCCAGGGGGGACTACTAGGCCCCCCGCTATAACTTCGCTTGTAGTAAGGCAGCACCCACAAAACTTGGTAGGAATATGATCCATGATATAGTGCACACTTTACAGGTGGGAAAACATCAGCAGGTGTTTATTCATTATTCTGACGTCATCATATTTTAAAGACGCCTGCCTCAGCTTGGAAAATTTCCGAACTTTCAGAATACATCTAAAAATGGATTATGACAAGTCGTCAAGCATCTAGAACTTCTAGAAGGTTAGGGAAGTTGTAAATAGTGGGAATAGCTGAGAAATAAGTGGTAAATTTGGGCAATTAAAAGACACGATTATACCTGAAAAATAATGCCATTATACAGTATTTTACCATGGCCCCCCTGAAGAAAAATGCTGACTTTAGTGCACAGCAAGTACGAGAAAAATTTTCTTAGTGGCCAAACACTCTCAGATAAATTTCCAACAAAGTTAATAAGTTTCACGGCCTTTGCTTCAGCGGTTTCGCAGCAATAATAAAAAATGTAGATTTAGCATAACCGGAAAGGGGGGCTCAAATTTGCCCGCGGGCCCTTAAATTGGACCAAAAATAATATTTTCGTACTTTTTCACCCTAAATCTATTGAGCTACTTAATTTTGATTCTTTAACACCAAAAACAGGATCCAAATCTAAATTCGGGCGAAGAAAACCAGAGACGAAGTTTCAATGCTACATTTTCTCATTTTTGCAGTTCTGTTGAAAGTTGATATCCACCTCACCTGACCTCAAGCGATCTAGAACTCATAATATACATTCCTGTGAGTTGGAAATGATTTTATGGCAATATATACACCCTTTAGAATATATTTGCTAAGTTTTGTGAATATTGAGGCATTATTTCCCTTCTTAGGGGGCAATTTAGGGCAGAGGGTAACTTGCAACCTGCGATTGTAGCACCAGCTTTTCTCCCCTATTTACCACCCTGGCAAACGTTTTACGATACTTCCTGAGCGGCAAGAGCTTAACCCTACCCGGTTTTTCTTAAATTCAGTCTAAACGACAAATCCGTTGGAAATAAATGCCGGCAGCTTTTTCTAAAATTTATTGAGAAACATTTTGATGCAAAAAAGATTTCTAAAGTAGGTCACGTGACACGTGGCGGCATAGTTTAGGAAAACGATTAGATTTGCACTCATTGTAAAAATTGTATAACTGATGACGTCAGCAAAACTTAACAAAGCAATTTTGCTCATTTCTCTACATAAGTAACAAATCATTTGTCCTTCGTTTTCTATAACTCTTGTATTTTGTCGACGACATCGCATCTATTGTTTTCTTTCGGGATATTGGCCAATCAGATTCAGGACCTTCGGACATATTGGATTTCAGACAAAATTTTGAGCCTTCGCCCAAAGAGCTGATAGAAAATATCTCTCTATCCCAAATTCATACGCAGACGATAGATTATATCTCGGCTCAGCCGCCGAGACAATTACTATACTGGTGTGTAAGGGGTGGATTACATAGAGAAATTCAGCCCGGGCTGAAAATCCAGCCCATCTTGCCGGGCTGAATTTCTAGCCCACCCGTCTGGTCTAAACCCCAGTACCTTGACCATTCGTATTACATGCAGCACCATTTTAGCCCGTCCCCGGGCTGAAAATCCTAGCCCGGTCTAGAAAAGCGGGCTAGGATTTCCAGCCCGGGCTGAGCTATAGAACTCTGCTGATGTCGCTACTGAGAAGACTGCAATGAATGGGTGAATGCGTCTCAGCCCGGGCTGAGAGCGTCTTGTAATACAAATGTCGACGTTGACCCGTCAAGGTGGGCTGAAGTTCAGCCCGGGCTGAAACCTTCCATGTAATCGACGCCTAAGAATAACATAGGTACGTTGCATTTGCTCCGAAACAGCAATAGATCTTACGGGTACCTATCCTGCTCAAATAACGGAGCTTCCAAACCTTTCAAACCTATCAAGAAAATAGTATGGACCACAAGCTTTTGTTTTACGTAAACAAAGTACTCGTCACCTTATTAATTATTCATGACATCATTATCTTAAGAATTTTTTGACTAAATTTCGAATTTTCTTTCAATTGGCTGTTGATTCATATTTAGTAGATTGTAAGTTGAAAAAACACCTGCAACATGCATTTCAGTGCTGTTTTGCCCTTAGTTTTACCTAAATTGGTGCAAAAATGGTTATTTCAGCTTACATTTTGGTATAGTACCCTTCAATAAAAATCCTATATCTCGGGAACTATGGGGTTTTGGACCTTCAAATTTTCACTCAATCTGTCTTATATAATTATATTAGAAGACTCAAAGTTTCCATTCCTTCGCTTTTGTCGTTTTGGTGTTATTAGGACTTTTCTAGTAGGCGTGGGGGCAAACATGCCCCCCCAGTTAAAATAGGGTTAAAAAACTAAAAAGGTAAAAATGCGGCTGTTCCTACAATCTCTATCATAGTACTCAAAGAGGCAACCATCTCTTGCAAAGTACTCAAAGAACTATCAAATATGGATTATACCCTATCAGCACACTCTGGAAAATAAGGCCACAAAAAGGGAGGTTTGTATGCAAAGAACTAAAGGGAACAGGAATTGGCACCGTCATCTGGCAATGGCAGCGGGAATTTCATCATTATCATGTTCGGTTATCCACGAATTGCTATTGTTTAAATGTGTTATCGGTATGACGCCATCAGAATGTTATTTACAACGGAAGTTGTATCAAATTGTTCCAAAAGCTCTTACCGTGGAATATAGCAAAACGACATCATTGTTCAGATGTTGCTCCTCCCCCCAAATAATTGTTATATATTCCTTTACAGTTGTTCCACCATTGCTGCAATTTTTATGAGCAGTAAGCTACAAACATAGATTTTGCAAGAAGGGAAGGTGGTCCAAAACAGAACAATTCTGCTTAGATTACGCGCATGAAAGACAAAAGAAACCAACAAAATCATTTACTCCTTCTTATCTCATTCAGTTTGGACATATCTTCTGGATACAGTCTTTGTGTCCTCCATGGCAAGCAACTATTTTCTCCTTAGTGTCAGCTTTCGCCATGCACTTGACGCGTTCCCAGTGGCACTAAAATACGAAATATGATTAAAGTGAGAAAACAAACAAAGAAAATGAGAATCGTTATCAGAGTTTGCTTCCATATTATCATAACATCAATAGCTCAAGATATCTATAACGCGCTTTTTCATAAGCAGTACCTTCGGAAGCAACACCAGGCTGAAAATCACGGATATTTAAGCAAGCTCTAAGAAACATTCTCATTCTGAGATTCTGTGGTCAAGTTTAAGATTTTCATACATCTTCTTTGGTGCAAATGGTACCAAACGAAATGAACGCTTTGGTACCATTTGCACCAAAGAAGATGTATGAAATCTTAAACTTGACGACAGAATCTCAGAATGAGAATGTCACTTAGAGCTTGCTTAAATATCTGTGATTTTCAGCGGATACAAATGTAAGCAATAAACGGACCTTAGGCGTTATTGGTGGGACTCAACGTGTTAATGTAACTAAGGAAATAAAATATTCTTTTAAACTCGTCCCACCTGAGCAATGTGAGCTTACATACAATCAAGATCCAAACAACAAAACAGAAGAGTGGAAACAAATATGCTGGTTTTAAGAAGAAATACTCTACATATAATTAAACTGTAAACTTAAAAAGAAACATAAGTTTTATCTATGAGCATGATTTTTATTCACTCAAATTCAATATATCTCAAATCAACGAATCGAAATTAATATAAGCCCCTAGTTTTTAGTACATCTTATGCCGACTCATTTCCGGAAGACCAAGGCAACCATAGATTACGCAAGAATGTGGGGTTCAGCAGAAGAAACCTGCGCGCGGTGTATCCTGCACGCCGTGTCGTACCTTTCAGGTGTGGGGATTATCCTGCCAACGACACGCACAGGGATAGGTGATCAATTCTTCTACTCACTAAAATTGGTGGCCTTGTGTTCCTCAGCATCACGTCCTTAGGCGAATCTCTGACTCTGTGGGTTAATGGTCACCGACCAATACTGCAGCTTTTTGCGAAACTTCAAGTGGATCTCAAGGGATACCTTACCATGGTACTGGTGGGTCGGGTGGCGACAGAATGACGGTCGAAATGGGGGGTAAGAGCGAAACTTGATATTTTTACTGCATAACACAGAGATATGTAGATAGGGAGTTCGCTGCCTTAAGATAGCAAATATAGTGAGTGTACTCAATATGGCCATACTTGAGAGCCGCAGATCTGCACTTAAGACCTATTGGAAAACGGGGAGGAGGGAATGGCTTAAGTTTGAAGTGGGCGTTGCAGTTCTTCTTAGTGTGGTAAACACAGTGCCCTAAACCGAGATAACACTAAGTGGACTGTGGAAAATAAGCCGCCTATGTTGCCAGGGTCAAAGTAGTTGGGAGACTTTCATACGCATGCGCATGAAACATGTCCAACAGTTGTTACCTTTTAAGAAGGCTGCGACATATGCAGTAATTATTGATCGTGAACCTCGAGCCCTTATATAGACTGGATTTCGACCTGCCATTGTAACATCAGCTTTCCTCTTCCTGGGGGTCATTTAAAGTTGTCCAGTAATGCACCCAAGATGTTTACGCCTGCAATGCAGAGCTGGGCTCTGCTTCACAGCCAACCAACCAAGAGCAATAATTTGTGGTTCATAGCGTGACCATTATCAATAAACTTACGACTTTGTTGCAGGGGCCAAGTCTGCATTGGAAGAATGCTCGACTGCACTTTAGTAATTCCGACAGCGTTTTCTTTCCAGTCACGCAATTTTTAAACCCTTCGAGGCACTAGAATGAGAAAAGTAGAAAACATGTAGTCAAATGTACCATGATTAAATTCAAGAGCTGTACAGGGAAAAAAATTGTTGCTGAATAAAGGTATAGATAAACCACAAAAAAGGAAATTTGCGTTAAAACGATTATTTTAATAGCTACATAACTTACGTTTCTACGCAGCAGGAGATGAAATCTTCAGACCTTCCAAAAATATTATTGTTGATAACACGTATGACAGAATGATATCAGGAACTTAATTTCTGAGAAGAGGGTGGTCAGAGGCGTTTCGAGTCCCCATCCCCTACTATTTTTCAATTGGCCAATCTGGTAGTGAAATATAGTCATTTTTAAAGCTTGATGCTATGGATCAGGAGCGAAACATGTCGCACATACGGTGAAAAAAATGTTGCATTCGTTGACTGCCTTCTAAATAGGCAACTTTCACGAGACCTTTATTACCTGAAGAGTCATGTTACCCCTCCAATGTTTGAACAGAAATTGCGTTCCTCGACAAAATACCATATTTTCACCAAAACAAGACTGATCTCTTATTTATGTTATTAGTTGTGAATAAAGGTGTTTTATCAGAGGGCATCTTAAAAATACAACAAAAGGATATAAGTAATTGCAAGGATTAGTTTATCATAAAATTGGAAAACAGAAATTTGTTGAGTAAGCATCTTCATGTTTTAAGAACTACACAACCTCGATGTCACTTTTGTTCGCCTCTTTTCGCACATTTTTGGAAATTCCTCTTTTTCAACATTCCCCAAAGTATTGCCTCTGTTGCATTCCTCCGAAATCCCCAGCTATATGGATGAAGGGGGTAACTACGACTTGCGATGTCTACTTTGTTAGTGGCTGCAGCAAATATAAGTGAAAATGGAAGCCATGTTCGTACGATTCTAGCTAACTAAAAAATTGAACGTTGCATCCTGTTGAACCCTAGCTAACTCGATCTTTGTCGACTCCATGGTCTACTCTGCAGACGACATTTGCGCAAATTATATAAACCATCCATCGTCTTCAATTGCTTGGTCTGGATGGCGTGGACATTTTTGGAGAGGCGATTGGAGCAAAAGTTGAAGAATGGAAAGCAAGAAATGTTCACTGTAAATGTAAAATTTGAGTTGCTTTGTCGCCATATTTTGATTAATTTAGTCGCAATATAGGAAAGATGATGTTCGGCCGGCAAAATAAGAAAAAGAAAAAAAAAACAGTTCTCATCGTGGAGTAATATCGAGTCAATGTTGGGGTTTTCTGTAGATTATTGCTAAAATGTAGACAATGAACGTCATTTCTGTCGACATCACATCCCGCAGGTGGCTGTCATATTTTTGCAATAAGTATTTTGTAATTACTCTCTTACATTTTACGACCAATGATTCTTCAAATCTGGATTTGTAAAGGAAAAAATCGGAATAGCAGGAATTTCTAGAAAATTGACAATTTTTTAAAATTAATTTTCATTACGTCAGAGTTTACCGTTTGTAAATAACTCGATAAACTGCAGTTTCTAACTTGTCCATTGACTGTTGTTCTGCAACTCTCTAAATATTGATACCCACAGGTTTTAACTATCTGCTTTTATGAAAGGGACAGTGTATGCGTCCGTCGGCTTCAAGCCTGTGAAAAAACTAGGGTAGCGACTTATTGCATGTCAATCCATCTTATTAAATATACATAGTGATATAAAAAGCATTTTCATTTTTTTGTGTTTTATTTCCTTGCTAAAACGTAGGGGTCTTATATTAGAGGGGTCTTTTATAAAACATGTTATCCTAAAAATAGGGTCTTACATTAGATGGCGGTATGCAAAAGAGGGAGTTTTGTATTAGAGTAAATGTGGTGCATGAATGGAAAAAACACACGCGCCTGCCAGCGGTCAGACGTGATAGGCACATCCTACCTGTTTTGGAGGCTTGGTTGCTGGAGCAGCAGTTGCTGGCTCTGCAGAAAGAAAAAGAAATCATAAGATAAAATTAGTTATACTCAAAATTCTTTTTACGTACTTCCCCTAGCCTATCTCTACCTGTTCTTTTGAAATTATACCGATCCTCTCTGAACGATTCTCTTTTTTCAAATTTCACAAGTCTTCTTAAAAGTTGTCTGCGATTGTTTTGCACATATGTTTTACGCATACGGTGACAATGGATTTATCGTCAGTGTTAAAAAAATTCTAATAATTACTTAAGATATTTCATTGAAAGCAAGCATGCATCTGCAATCAGAAACTAAACAATATTAATAATGTTTAAAGGAAGAATGAACCGCCCTCTAACATTTTAAATGAAAAATTTGCAAATCTGAAACAAAGCTGTCGAATTATATAAGAAATGACTGCCGTGGGAAAAATGCGAATATTGCAAACGAAATACTGCAGCAGTCAAAATCTTGACTGTGAAGAAAATCTTCGTCAGAATTTTTCTTTTGCTATTCTGTGTATTGAGTAGCTCACGTACACGCGGGTTCATTATAACCCCCAGTCACCGCACCTCTCCTAACAGCTTGGGTAATGCATAGTTAGAAAAGACCTATCTGCTGTTCCGCTTGACGAGGCTAACATCAGGATACTATCAAAAACAACATTATTTTTGTCATTTTTTTTCTCGTCTTCTCATCTTCTTGTTACAGAATTGACGTGTTCTTTATTTAGAGACAAAAAGAGCGAGAAGTAAGCGATTTTAGTCTGCGGTAAACTCCGTATGACTAGTTGAATGACAGTTGCTCCATTTTCATCGTTCTTTTTTGAACGACTCAATTTCCAATCGAAGGATAAATCTTCTTTAGCAGGTTTTTAGGTAATAAGATTATCTGAGGAAGTCTAAGTATCTTCCTGCCCATATTCCAAATTTTTCAGACACTGTGTTGTTGAATGTTTTAACTGCAAGTGCTCTTTTCTCAAACAAAATTTCTGATTATTTATCACTGCACAAAACGAGTTCAAATCCTGGTCGAATGCTGCGAATAAAGACATTGAAATAGTAAGAATACCTGTCAAAAAGAGAGGTTTGAAAGCACACTATGCAGATTACGATTGATTTACGATTGAACTTGCATAAAAAGGAAGACGTTGCAAGAATTTTGAAGGCTTTTTATCCGAAAATGTATCTGAGTAAAATGTAAAAGTGAAAGTAAAAAGAAGCCAAGAGGGAAGCAGAAGAAGTGGTAGCTATAAAACTATGACTCAGTCTAAAACTAACAGCTTAAAAGTAGTTATATTACTTTTTGGTAAATAGGCAGGAGAGGTTAGCCGGAAAGTTAAATATAAGCACGAAACACGCTAAAGCAGTACACATACCGTCATAGAAGGCAGATGCAAGTGCAATTGCACAAAGAGCAACGAAGAGTTGAAGCTTCATGTCGACCAGAGCTGAAGGTGAGGATAACAAACTTGTTCTGATGCTGGGAGGCTGTTGACGGCTTTGGCCAATGTTATATACGCTTTATTAAGTCAACAATGTCTTTTTTACATAAACACAGGTGAATGGAAAAACATAAGTAAGATGTAAAAGCTGAGTTATGAACTTGAAAGCTGTATAATCACACCTTGGCCGAATATACTTGAGATTAGGAAATATTTTATCAGGTCAGAAAACTCCACTGAAGTGTTGAGAGTTGACTTACGAGAGTAAACAATATTATTTACGGGTCTATTGTCTTTAGCAAGAGAAAAGCATACTGTACAACCACGTTTTCAAGAATACGAAGCTACGCTTTACCCTTCAATAACAAAATCAGCTTATTGGAACTGATGGTATGCCTTTTAGAAAAGCAGTAAGAGCAAGTCAAGCTTCAAATTTGAATTTGGTATATTTTTTCAAAACATGCGGATGTGCTATGAACATGAGGATTCTTTTTGTAAGGCATAAAGACAATAACCAGGCACGGCGCCACTGGGCGGAGGGGGGGGGGGGGGGAGAGCGACCCCCATT
>JAOBRC010629118.1:0-10799 GCA_027575255.1 Scolionema suvaense
TAATTCTTCCCATGTTCTTCATTGTTATAAACTATCTGAGTGAGCGCCTATGCTCATCATACATTACAAGTTTCTAATGAGTGCCCCCTTCCTGGTTTGAGGGGGCACTCATTTAAGCCGGGGCGCTCATTAAATTTCTCAGTTGTCAGGAGGGGCGCTCATTTGAGGGGGCGCACATTTAAGCTGGGGTGCTCATACAAACAATTACGGTAACTGCCGAAAATTTGACTCGTAACTTTTATAATACTTCATAGAGAGATATTCTCAAAATAAGGCAACCAGAATGAACTTAACCCTAAGACTCCGCAATGCCTTAAAAAAAGACCTGGTGATTTTCGCCAATTTTTTTAAGTTTGAAATGCCATGACTCCTGAACAATAGTACCTAGAGCAGCAAACTTGGTGCCAATAGATGCGTAGTTGTCTGCTCTTTAAAAAAGCCCCCATTTTGACCTTTCATTTTCAACAGGTGAGCCTCTATGGCACGCCAACAGTGACCCTGTATATAGAACGCCAAAAGGCGTCGTTCAGCTTCGAAGGGTTAACAGAGAAGCCCTGAAACAGTTCTGCAGCGTTGCTGTATGCGAAAATCGTTAGAGAACTTGCCTTCGTCAGAAAACGCTGTTTGGCAGAGTTTACAGCCGAATTGAGGTCAGGCTGGTGCTTTGTTAACCCTTAGACTCCGCTATGTCTGAAAAAAGACATGGTAATTTCGCCACTTTTGCTAAGTTTGAAATGACAATAACTCTTGAACAATAGTACCCAGAACAGCAAACTTGGTGCCAATCGATGCGTAGTTGTCTGCTCTTTAAAAAAGCCCTCCATTTTGACCTTTCAATTTCAACAGGTGAGCCTCTATGGCGCGCCAAAGGTGACCCTATATATAGAACGCCAAAAGGCGTCGTTCGGGCTTGAAGGGTTAAGTGTGTTGTTTAAACATACAGCACCCACAAAAACCTCTACTATATGCACACACGAGAAAAACTAATAGCGAATAGAAACGCTCTCTGATTCTAGATAGCGCCCCTTGCAGCAAAGGGATCCAATTGATATGACTTGCCTTATTGAACAGGCAGCTAAACAGGGGGAGCTACAATTACCCACATTAGGGAGTACCAGAGAGAGTCATGTTTCTTGACTTTTTCTAAGCTATAATCGTACTTAAACAGCATGATCTTGGTATGCTCTAATACTAAATGTTGCATAGAACAAGGCATCATTTATACAAGACAAAATTTGTCCACCTTGAACTAGTATTTAGCCTGCTACCAAATGAAGTCCCTTTCTAAACATACATGCACTGAAAAGGCACAGTAATCATAACAGGACAAACATATTTTCATTAGTTTGATTGCATTCCTTCTAATTGCCAAAGAAAGTTTCTATTTTTGACTTCCCTGATTTCTTGAATGCTTCTACAACTTATATGCGGCAGCTATACAGATCAACTGTATACTTACTGTACTTGCTGATACTTAGCGCCAAAGACTTCTTTTAAGCAGATCAATGGTAAATCTAAACCTAGGTCTGCTATTAAAGGGACAGGATCGGACACAAAAAAAAACCGGCTTACAGTGTAGCCAAACAAATTCTACACCGATGAATAAGCGAAAGTGGCAGAATCCGCACTCCCCTCTCGGTACTTATAGGGTTAATTTATCACTAAAAAACAAAAAAGACATCTGCAATCGCCTACCAGGCAGAGAGTGAAGCGCATAAAGCAGATTTAACTCCAGGTTTAAAGAAATATCATATAAAAATGAATTTTCACATGTTTCAATCAGTTAACACCTTCGAAAATTTTCTGAACCTAAACTCTGCTGATACCATTATCCTCATAACACAGCATAAGACTGTACAGTGCGTACAGGAGCCAGGTTCTCATTTAACAGTAGCCCCACCTGTTTTGCCAAATGCACCTTCTATTTGTCAAAGATTTTTACATTTTGTCAAAAGCTTTTCTAAGGAAATGCAGCACTGTCTACGTTTTCTGTTCAGCCATTTTCCATATTAGGGAGAATCTTGGGAGCATACTTGAGAAGCACTATGATCGATCTTCTTCACACACGCCAACCAATAATAAAACTTAGCATATGAAAAATAGCACTTACCTTATATTTAAAGTCATCTTTTTCTTCCTGAGTTGGATTTTCAAGATACAGAACCTTTAAAGCAATATCACCGTGCCATTTGGCTCTGAGCAAGAAAATATGACATGTCTGTTCATTCTAACACACCACTGACGAAGATCAAAGTACATCTCTTCCCTTTAACTTTGATTTATTTTCAATTTTCAATGCACTACCTTAAGGGAAGAAATTTTCGTAGGAATTTATTTTCATGGTTAAATTTTCCGGACATTTCACAGGAATTAATTTTCAGGGTCAATGCTAAACAAAGCATTTTGCGGAAATAAATTTTCGCGGCTTTAAATTCTTCGGGTGAGAAAGTCACATGACTGGCGAAAGTCGGCCATTACGGAAGGGGATAGATTCGCTTTACAGCCTATGGAAGCGGCAAGACTTCCAGGAATTTCTCGACTTCTACCGCATATTAAAACACCATTCAAGCCAAAATATAATCTTTGTTATACTCTGCAACATCTCTGAAACTTTTGCTACATATCGTTGAGTATAACGCTGAAAATCTCACGAAGTTACTTGCCGCTTTGGTCAAACCCTTGTAAATTCTCTGATGTTTTCCCCTCCAAGCAGGGCGGACCTAGCTGCGGGCAGCTATTGTTGAGACGTGTGTCTCACCCGAAGAATGCTTTTTGCAAAATTTTGGGAAGTTATGTTCACATGAAAATGATACGTTAGCATGTTGCAAGTACCAATATAAGAGAAAATCAACTACCGTAATGCCTCGAATAAGCACCCCCTTGAATAAGTGCCCACCAAAAGCCCGGGCGCTTATTCGAGGCATTACGATATAACTAATTCAAAGGTAATTAATAAAGAATACGTTATTTTTAAGGTCTTCGGAATTTTACCATATTTTTGTAGTAATATATTTATGCCGATGGGTGGTGGATAACTTGCACAGGAATTGATCTTCGCGGCTGAGCATTTTTGGAGGCAAGAAACAAACTTAATTTCGCGAGTTTTACCCAAAAAACCGCGAAATGTGTGAAAATTTCTTCCCGCGAAAATTTCTTCCCTGCTCCTAATTCACCGTAGAACACAACTTCCCGTGAAATATTTCTTCTTTGCAATACTACAGAGTCGCCATATTCTCTGCATTGGATTTGCTTTTCAAAGTCTTCGACGAAAACAGAATCTGGCATGCTTTACAGCTGAACGCAATTGCGAGTAAAACGTGAGAAAATAAAGGAAGGGAGCTTACTTGAACACTTTGCCTAATCTGCCTTCTCCTATCAGGTCGCCGACTTCAATATCTTGATATGGAATGACCCATTCTGACATCAGGCTACCACGGTCCTGAAAATACACATCAAACACATCAAGCACAGTCTAAATGGCTGGAACAATATAGCATCAACAACAGCAAAACTTATATGTTGTTACAATGAACAGTCGATATACCTGGAAAGTACTCAAAGGAATGGCAATAAACAAAGCCACAAAAAACATTTCGGAAAAAGAACCATAAATCAAAAATGAGGAATCAATACACAAACGTTTTCGAATTTCCATTAAAGGGGAACAGTGGTCGAACATGATATTTTAGCACATGATAGGCCTCATTAAATCATGACACACAGTTTTTATTTCACAGCAAAAGCTTATTTAGTTCTAGAGATATTCAGTCTCAAAGTCCGACAGCTACCAACTTGATTTTTGATGATGCAATCGAGACACGATGCTAAGTATCAACATTTCCTTAGCAACCCATTTACAAACATTATTTTCTCAAGTGGATCTTTAACATATTACCTAGCTCTGTAAGAAAACAAAAGAGACAGTCCTTCACAATAATTCAATACTGAGTATTTTGGCAAAAAGTTTAGATATTAGGGTAGTACTCCAGTGACATCATGTATAATTATTGGCAAGATGGCAGCTGCTGGACTTTGCCAAAGTTTGGGGTTGAATATCTCTAAAAAACTGTATGTCATGTTTTAATGACCTCTATCATTTATTACAATATCATTTTTGACCACCGTTCCCCTTTAAGCCTATAAAACATACAGGCAATTTTTTAGGAATTGCCACGCAGGGGGGGTGGGGGTGCTAACAGACGTATTTGGCTGTTAAGCTATAAAAATGAAGTTAAAGTGAAGTTAATGGGATGTTGTGATAAAGTAGCTGACATTCTTCAGCATTAACCAGAATTCAGATAATTTGCTTTTCCAAACAAAAGTCTCTGATACTATCAATTTTGTACACCCATGACACTAGTTGAAAGACAAAATTTACCTGACAAAATTTACCTGATGGAGCCAATTTAAGGCCCCACTAAGAAAACCCACGAAAGAACAGCGTTATATACTGATTTTCAGACAAACTTTTAGACACGAAGAGCAACAGTTTATCATAATTAGCTTGGTAAACAAAAGCCATGAGACAACGTCATTACATGTTACGGTACGATGTCTTAAATTGGCATTAGTATAGAATGTTCACAGAATGAACACGACAAATGCTCCAGGAGTGGAGCAATAGTGTTTGACATAATATTGCACAAAGTTCTATTCTGCGAGCTAAATCCTCCTAAGCAAATATATCATGAGTCGTAGGTATACTGTAATCCTACTTAATTTAAACTCAGGGTTAGTTTTCACCCACCACACCCCTGCCGCCCCCGGAATTTGAAACCCATAAAAATCTCACGCAGAATAGAGCAGAGGTAATATTTATTAAATACGCATTTTTTTCTTTCTACTTAGAAAATATACACTTTGAGAACTTGAATTCTACGCGGTGAGGGTATAAAAGACACAGTCGACATGCAGAAACACAGTCACTGGAGTCTTGCCTGAGCATGTGGTTGTTGGTCGAGGTCAGGACATAGAACAGAAAAGGCTAGCATTGTGTAATAAAGCAGTCAAAAACCTTTTACACAGCATGTCTTCACATTTCAAAATTTCACTTCATTAACAAATCTAACAGGGCATGAAAAAATATTGCAAACTTACAATTAATGCAATGTAAACAAAGTACGGGAACTCAATCAACACTACCTAGCTTTACTGGTGCACCAAAAAAATCTGTCTTGTAACTGAAAATCTTCTGGAAACGCAACCAATCTTACAGAATGTTTTCACGGAACATGTAGTAGAGGTCAAAACAGACATGCAAGCAACATAAGCATACACTGTATGCAAATAAATACATAAGTCATTTCATGCTTCCAACAGGATACAAAGTACAAATCATTAAAAAGTAAGCAAATTTTTCAAATACAACTTAAGGAACTTTTAACATTATGAAAAAAGTGGACTTCACAAATTCAGCACGCTTAATCATCTACAACTTTAGGTAATTATGCCATGATATTTCACACGAATTCTTCATTTAGATAGCATTTCTTTAAAAGAGTTCAAGTTAAATTATGATAATAGCCACAGTAAGAACACAAATAAACTATTAAAAGATGCCTAAGAAATATTTTAATTTCACAAACATATTCAAAACATTTAGTATGATTGCAGGAAGCTACAAAGAGCTCCTGAGCACAAACAGCTGTTATGCAATAAATAAAAAATGCACTGTAAGTAAGTTATGAAAGCCCTGCTGTATCTATGATTATTCAAATAATATGCCATTCATTATCACAGACACAATCTTCAAAAAATCTGCCATTTTTCCAAATTTATAGCTGAACTCATGTTTTTGTTTTGCCTTTCCAAATTTACAGCTGATTGTTCACGTATTTGCTTCAAGCAAGAATATGCAATCAGAAATACGAGCTTAAATAGGGTACACCTTATTGTTTTACACAAACAACCTATTATTTTCATTTCGCCCAGAAATATTGTTTAGTAAATTACTAAAAATCGCCCCACAAGTCGATTAACAGTTGTTTAAATTTATTGCTTACTAATGACGACTCAGGTCCATGACAGATCCAGTCTTAGCTAATCTTCTTATTAGCAGGTAATTGTTATGGCCACAGTAGATGCCAACAATGAACGAAGAGACATAGAATGTGTTTCGTTTCCAGCTAATTGAATGTTTTTACAAACTCTTTGCAGTCAGATGGAGTTGTTTAGCTCATAACTGTTAATAGTTGTTGAAGTTAAAGCAATATACCGCTCTAAAACCATATTCTACTTGGTGATAGATCTTCCAAAAACATGAACAATGGTTTTTACTTTAGCGAAAAAACTTCAGCGGTTCTTCTGCAATGTCACTTTAAAGTTTGCTATTTTTCACTGTTCCTCTGATTCTCGATTTTGCTCCTCAGTGACGTCATATAGGACCGTTTCTAAGGTCTACGGTGTTCCTTAGTAACTGAACATTAGAAGGATTCCTCTTAATGCTATCACTAACATATTACACCCCTCTTTGAGATCTACCAAAATTTAGAGTCACACATCTGTTCAACGAAAAGCAATTTAACACGCAAAGTGAGATAGTTTTACTTGGTCTGACCATGCGTCATGCATAATTACTGTTGAGAAGAAAAATGGTAGCAAGCCAAAATTCTTCCATAACTTTGAAAGCAGATATCTCTGGAACTACAACAGCTTTTTTCATGAAATAAAAAGCTATAGTCATGTTTTTGAAGGCTCTATTACTACCCAAAAAATCATTTTAGACCGGTATATTGCTTTAAATTAAATTAACCCTATCTCAGTTGTTTATAAGTTGTTCAAATTTTAATCATTTTTTGGCCTGGGTGTTTATTTTTAGTTTTCTTTATAAAAAAGGTGTAAAATCAGGTTTCCTGAATCTCTGACGGTTAAGGGTTCAAATCCCACTGCTGGTAGTGAGCGTGAAATCCCAGAAGGCTAAGATAGGTAGGAGTTCCATAAAACCTGGCACTGAGTAATAGTGAAAGGATTAGCAAAAAGCGAAGCTACAATTCAAAAAGGCCTTCACATCGTCAACTGATTTCAGTGTAGTCAGCCCCATTCATTGAACAGGATCAAAGGGTTGGCAGCCTAAGTGAAAAAAAAAATTTTGAGGCACTTTCACATGCAAGTGAGGCTGGTGTCAGTTGGGTGATGCTGTGGGTGGCCTATGGCAAATATGACATCATCAGGTATGATACTTGGCCCATGACATAAACCACCATTTCTGCTAGCTTCCCTAACAGTTGCAGGCACATGCCAAATATTATCGTCACATGAGAATCCATCACACCCCATCCCATGTAAAGGTTTATCATAGTATGCCAAGAAAAACAAGAACATAATCGTCGGCTATAAAAGCTGGTGAAGAAGCTCATTCCTGCATCCCCTCTTTCGGAAATAAGTGACCATGTTTAAGCCAAAGAGTTTCCCTGAATTTCGGAATTGGTTTCAATCATTCAATGCTTAAACACAATTATAGAACACAGGCACTGACACAAACTTCCTTTTCCAGATGGGATCTGCCTGTATCAGACAATGTCCATAAATTGTGAACTGCTGTAGGCAGATTTGCGCTGAATGAGACAGGACATCCAATTCAGCGGATGCTCACTTAGGCCATAAGGCTTCAAAATATTCATAAGCCATAAAAATTTTATTTCTGACACATCAAATTAAAAAGCACGTCAATGAGTTCCTTTCAGCGTCGTAACACAAATAGTTAAGAAGTTTAGAGTTATCGATTATAAATTCACTTAATAATAAACTTACGTGCATCTTCATCATCCGCTGGTATTTTTCTTCTTTGGTTAACGATGATTTGTCAACCTGCCATCAAACAGATCATGGCGGATCACGGAAGACACATATCCCATAGTCGAATATGGATGTCAGTGTGAACGAGTGCAAAGAGGTTAGTCCCAGATGAGTCGTGTTAGAGAATTAGCTGAAGTACCATTCGTGCAAGAGTACCAGTGCAAACCATTCAATACTTTTGTAAACATGCAAAAAATCTATTCCCGTATGAAAAACCAAGCATTTTTTTAAATGTTGCGATACATGCATCATAAATTGTAGACAATTACGATCAAGTACTTTTCTGTATTTCCACAAGAAGAAACACAGCATATAGCGAGAATAGCGGGGGTTGAAAACTCACAAAATTTTTTAAAATAACTTTCGCAAATCAGTATATGTCAAAAAATTTGTGAGATAAACTGTCGCAAAACGAAAGCATTTGGGGCATTTGCAAGGATCGAAACATACCTTACCCCCATCTAAAATGAACATTGACTGAAGAAACCTAAGTGAAATCGTGTTTTGGAAAAAAAATCGAGAGATAAACTTTTGCGCGCGGACATCCCTAAATATTTTTCCGAGATAAACTTTTGTGCATAAGCCCAAATTTGCGAAATTCACGTAAGTTTCTCCAAACAAAGTATCTAAAAGATCTTTTTATCCACAGATTGGCCTAAACCTATTTTCTCAGCCATCCGTAATTGGATCCCTAACATAGTCTAGCCTAAGACACCAAATATCATCTGCATTATCTGTTGAGGTCATCAAGGAGAAGCTCCTGATTCGCCGGAATCAATATGGCTCAGATATTAGACATAGCAAAATAACATGGCAAACAACCATCAAAATAGTGGCGAAATCAGAGGCAGAAATATAAAAATGGAATGCAAGCATGCTATAAGACAATCCACCGTCCGCAAATAAGAATTCTTACAGGGTCCTATTCACCATCATAACCAAATTAACCTTTTGTTTAACTGAGCTCTCTAGTGGCAGCACTCAGCAAGACTTGTTGTTTATAGATGTGATAATTGATGAAGAGAGCTACGTTCTCTTCTAAAAAGTGAGAGGGGAATGTACATCAGAAGGGTGTATGGAGAGTAAATATTGCCTCCTTGAAAATGGTCACCATGACTTCAGACACTGTAAATGAATGCTTGCTTTGAGCAACAGTGGGCAGAGTTTTACTTCATTGCAGTAAAATTTTGCGGTTTCACGGTCAAGTAAAAAAAAGCGAAATTAATATAACGCGAAGAATGCATTTTTAGGTCAACCACAAAATTAAAATGCGTCAAAAGTCCAATTTTTTTTGGCAAAAAGAACTAACTTGAAACGAAAAGTTTGGGATTTAACTTGTAAAAGGTTTTCTTTGCTCATGTTTACTCAAAAACAAGTGAAAAACGCACCATTTGGGAACAAGCAAGTTATTTCTGTGTTCACTTTTTACTTAGAACACAAAATAAAAATGCAGGGAAACGCATATTTTTCCCTGAACCACGAAATTTAAATGTCACGAAATGCAATTTTGACCCTAAAAAAACTGTGAAATTAAAATGAACGCAAAATTTTCACGCGGCGAAATGTTCATGCAATGAAGCATACTGCAATAGTTTACTAGGCCTACTACGATTGTCAAGTAATGGCTTTCCGCATCTGAACAAACTAGCAAAATTTCGCCAAAACAGAAAAAAGGCATAGATACTAATTATGTGGCGTAGCAATGGCTAAAATGCATGCCAAGATTTAAAATTTGCTTCCTTGCAACGAGAGAGCAGGTGAACTGAGCCTTTGCTCAACACAGAATTGAATGATTTTCACCGACATAGCACATTGCAGCAGTATGTTGAAGTGAGCAGTCTGTGAGAGAAGCTGGACTTCCTCAGGCGTCAGTCAGCAGGCTAGCAGAGTACGAGACATGCGTCTCATTGTTACCCTATCCTGTATAAAGCATTTGTAATAGGATGACATCAGCACTCTGGTGACCAGCAGGAGGAGCAAAAATCATACGCATCACCTACTAATTTCTCTATTTCTAAGTCTGAGCCATAATGGCAGCAAAATTGTTGCCATTCAAATTTAACCGTGATTCATACAAATCCAAGAACTATGAACATCATCCCTAACTATTGAACACAGACACTTTTATTAACAGGCCCTTAATCCACAGATCTTTATTTGATAATTTATCAATTTAGCAGGAATAGACTTTTATATAATTACAGTTTATGATCTATTGATGGTTACACAACAAAGCAAAAGAATTATAAAGGTGAAATGCTATGAAATTTGACTCAGAAATCACACGATAATAATGCAGTTCCAAAATAGTTGAGCAGCAGCAGTTTTTACGATTTAGGCTACTTGGCATTTCATAGTCCTTGCATAACCATCAACACAGAGTTAGGAAGAAGTGCATTTAGTGTTTATGTGTTTTAAGTGTATACGATTTTAAGAGAAGCTAGACGTAAAACATTCAAATAAAAAAGCATTCAAATCAAGCACGAGCAAACATCTCAGAACAACATTAACTTCAGCAGAATATATGACAACTTTGGACACATCACATTGGTAGAACACAAAACGGGAACACTTTCAATTTTTTTTTCTCTTAAAATTAAAATGTCCAGTTCCTAAGGCTGTCAGGCCAGGCGAGAATTGTTCATTCATGATTTCACTCGGTTATAGCCAAATTACAGTAAAGTTTGCACAGCTATGTGACAGAGTCTATTAAAAGCAACAGATCTCACAGTAACATACTCCAAGTACCATAATAAGCGGGGGAAGGAGGTGGGGGATGTTAATTAATTTTGGCAAATTTTGAGACCCTCCGCTACTAATTTTGACCTCCTGTTTAATGATTTGGCAACTTCTATATTTCATCAAAGACGTCTGTGACGGATGAAATCGGGCCGTGCGTGCTTAGCCTGATTCCCCGTTGTTTCTGCTTCGATTAGTCACCAATAACATTATGTCAAACCTGGAAAGTGTTTGGGATGTAATTCTTCTTGGTCCGTGGCTTTGGA
>JAOBRC010629340.1:0-10799 GCA_027575255.1 Scolionema suvaense
TGATGATATTGTGGCAAACATTTCTTCTGCTAAAGTTTTATATTGGGCCAATCGTAAAAATTGATTCCGCTAACTTTCCAAAAAGACGCATTTAAGTATAAAGCAGTCCATTTAAGTTCATAAAATCTTACTTTTGGTAATTCTTTGATGCTAGAAGGACCTGCTTACAGCTTCCTCAGCCTGACGAACGTTGACTCTTCTATTGCAAAAGTTATTACAGAACACTCAATCGCGAATATCTCTTCCACGAAACTGGACAAGCTGCTTTCAATCGCAAAAGTTTCTTCTGCAAATAGTAGCTTCTCTAAGGTAGTTACTAATGAAAGCCGTAGACCTTAAAATAATCCTATATGACATTACTCTTAAGTAAATAGAGATTAAGAGGAATGATAGGAAAGGTCAAAGTTTGAAGCAATATTGATGAAGAACCGCTGAAGGTTTTTACTCAAATATAACTAATATTCACGTTTTTTTAAGATCTACAACTTGTGGAACATTTTTTTGGAGTGGTGTATCGTTTCTAATGGAGTGTTTCTGATGGAACCTTGTACTCTTTGGTTTTCCAATATGCTGATTAGATAAAACAGTCATTATTTGATGTGAAAGCTTGATAAATGATAGCAGGTTTGGTTTTGAAACTCTGTCAAGTTGTGGCCAAGTAAAATTGCTCTAGTTGTTATAAGCGGCAGACCAAATTTTCGTAATTATACTCCCTCTCCCGTGAGCTATAGGGTTTCATAATTCTGTATAGTGTTTCAGTAAAAACATCCAAACTATTTATTTGTGTATACGTATCGGAGACTGCCAATTGAAACAGTGGAAGCTAATGAGATCAGCTTCATCCTTAAGTGGGAAATATGAACTGACTGAAGTTGTCTGCCTTCCGTTTGTAGGTTTCTTGGAGCTTCCTGACGGAATCAAAGGGTTGAAGGCAGTTGAACATTTTGATCTAAGCGTCAATCCACTGGGAAGGTAATGTTTGTCATGTTGAATCATGTATATTATTGAAGCAAGGCTGTGTTATTCATAGATGTTTGTGTCATTTTCAAGTTATCTGCAGCATTCTGAGGGAATATTTGTATATCTTGCTGGAATCTCGATAAGTGCACATATCTGCTAAGTTCGCAGCCCTTGGAAAATGAACCCACTGCAAGCAGAAGACAGCACATTTGAAAGCTAATAAACTTCATCTTGAAATCTAGCACAAGGCCTGCCCTTCTCTCCTTCTGTTCTGGATTCTGTCTGCACCGCCATTTCTACTCTGAGTTTGGTATCTAGATGAAAATCGGTAATTAGAATAAAGGATTTTTTTGAAAACAGTTGGCTCGACTCTCTGGTGGCGGTTATGTTCAGAAATGGCTATTTTTAGGTGCGTTACAAATTTTTTGGAATCTGTTAACTTTCTGTTTTTGTACAGTTTTGGTGTGATGCTTAATGACATAGTCGTAATGATGTTAACCCTTTGAATGCCGAGCCCGTTTCTGCGAACAACCAAGGACGTATATATACGTCGTCGGTTCTTCAGCAAATTTTGCACCGTTGTCCGCTGGTATGCTCGAGGACGTATATATACGTCTTTGGCATTCAAGGGGTTAAGGACTATGTGTCCCATCTGAGAGTCCTCTTCTTCATCTTGGACATGGCAATATTCGAGCGAAAATGGTCGAGTTGACAGAGTGAAGTTTTTTTTTGAACTGTAGATTTGCTTTCTGCTGTTTGCGAAGGTCTCTAGGGCTCATTGGTAGTGCGGTCACCTTGTGCACATAAGGTTGAGGGTTCGAATCCCAGTGGCTGCCGGTGGTTAGCTCGAAATTCCTAAAGGCTTAGATGGGTAGAGTTTCAGTTGAATTTTAGCACTGAATGATAGTGAAGCGAAAGGTAGAAAGGGAATCCACGAATATGGTCCATTGTAAGGTGTTCTAGAAATTATTACTATATCCAAAACTACATATAAGCTTTTGCTATGAAATAAGGACTAAGTATTAATTATGTTTTGATGTGCTTGATCGGCTGTCAAATTTCATTTTCCACGAAACATTCCTTGAAGTCAGACTACTTTTTCACTTTTTAATCATCTTGCTTTTGATCCTATTTTGTAAAAATTCTGACATCAGTGTATGTCATGGTGACCCTTGCGGATAAAAATGAGTTGGGCTTAATCACAAAAAGTCTATCAGATCTGGCCTGATTCATTTCAGCCAGAGTTAAACCTGACTACATTGTTTGTGGCTTCGCAGTTAAGGAGCACTGTTTGGGTGTACATGCCACAAAACATCCCTCTGCTGAAAGTATCGTCAGTTCTTGCGTCTTAGTATGTGTTTTTTTATATTCTTCTTTTAGGTTGCCTGATGGCTTCACGATGTTGCTCAATCTTACGCATGTCTATTTAAATGACACTTTCCTAGACTTTCTACCTGCAAATATCGGAAGGTGAGTGTAGTATTCAGTTGCAGGAATCCCAGAATTCCTCTATTCACCTACAGAAACATTAAAAAGTTTTGGATGAATGTCTCTCATAAACATTTTTAGATCTCCTTACCGGCTAGGATCCGATGGAATCTCTGAGATTAAAAATTTTGTAGCTTTTTATGCAAAATATCAGTACTGCCACTCTAAATCTGAAGCATTTCGGCCATAGTTACTACCAAAAGAAAGATATCTTCATCTGTATGCTCAATTCTTGAATTTCGTTATCCACTCAGAAATTCGGATCCTGGTCAAACCCTCATAATTTTAATTTTCCAAAAAGCATGAATATCGCATCAATATTAAGTTTTAAAGTATGCAACCCAGATTGCGTTTGTTTTTTACGATGAATAGAACTTATTTCACCCAAAGTATCATCATTTATTTTCGGACACTTATTGGATACTGTCCCGTTAAATGCGGGCCCATTAGCTGGCAGGTTCATTGAGTTTTGCTTCGATGATAGAGATTCTGATAATAATAAGTAGTTCTCTTTTTGTGCGGTGAACATTTGCTGTTAGATTTGCACTTGTGCTAGGGTTCTTCTTTTTTGTTCTTTGTGAACCTTGTGCATTGTCCTTTCTCTTTAGAATGGCAAAGTTAGAAGTTTTGGAAGTGAGGGATAACAATTTAACACTTCTGCCAAAGTAAGTTGCAGATTATTGATCAAATAGGTGTATTGTTGTCCGTCTCATTGTATCCTCAGGCGGAACGTGGTCAAAACTATGTTACATTTTCAAATTTTGTTTTTTGACTGATTTTCACTCTCTTATTGATTTTGGCGGTGAATGAGAAGCTTTGGATATCGGATTTTCACATCTTTCTAAGATCGTTGTGTTGCATGTGTGTAGTAGTTTTATTTTAATTTCTGGGTGGCATGTGGTAGTTAACATACAAAAAAAAGACACCCTGACGAAATGGTAACCACCAGCTATGATAAAATTTGGTCAAAAAAAAAAAATGATTATGTGATGCACGACCTTAAATACTTCATCATTCATCATTGTGCATTGTTCATCATTGTGCATAGCCAGGTGGTGATCAAAATTCGGCCATCTTGGGTGAAATGGGTGAAAATTGGTGGTTTATATTTCTAGTCTCTAAATGTAAGAGAGAAACTATATTCGTGTGTTCCTTACAGTGAATATGGTTAGTGCGCTATCAAACTTTCAAATTATGTTAGTAACATGTATATATTTCTGAGAATAAGACACCCAGGGCAGTTTCAGGTGGCAATTGGTGGTTAGATTCCTTTTTCATTCAAGCTATAATCATTGTCCTTGGCTTACAACTCAAATGCAGGAACCTTAGATGCAAGCGTACCTACTGTTGGTACACTAATTAAAAATGGATGTTTGCTTATGAAAATGCAAGCGATCTTTGGTGGTTAATAGGCAAAAGAATGATTTTCAAATATCATCATTGTGTATTATAGCAAGAGATATACAAACTGCGGAAAGCAAATGACGCATCGCTAGAAATTATGTCTGAACATAGGTATCATATTCATTGGAACATAGCCTATTTGTCTCTCAGGGTTTCAAGAATACGTCTGCATAGATCTCAGCAAACGTTATGCAGCAAAACCTACATCCTGGAATACTTTGTCTTTTTAACACTCACTGTTACATATGTTGCCTCTGGAAAAACACTTTAAGATTGACAATTTAACCACCGAAACCCACTTGTATGTCTAGATCAATATTTCAAGCAACAATGACTCCAATATATTGTTTCTGTTTAGGTGGGTATCTGCCGCATGGCAAAGCTCATGGATCATGTTCATATTTACATTTGCAATAGCCATTGACAATAACAGCTTCTCAACTACTTGTCCATGTTAACCATCAGGTTCACCCAAGCTAACAAAATACTGCATGCTTCATTTTGTCTGCAAAGACGTATGCAAATATTTAGGTGCAAATATTACATCCAGGAATATTTCGTTACTTTCATAATCAACTCGTAAGTAGTAAACCTCCAGAAAAACACTTAAGATTGACAAGTTAACCACCAAAATCCGCTTTTTTGCCCGCCGCGCCAAATATGGTAAAATAACACTTTTTCGGAAACATTTCTGATACCGAGCTTTAGTCTACCTTCATAGAATTTATCAATGCGTATTTTGACCAAATTTGACATATTTTGGGTCAACGGGTTACGTGATTTGGGCCAATTTTTAAAAAACTGTCGAAAATTCCCAAAAATTTGAAACTTGAAAAAATCCACATTAAACTCATAGAATACACTTTTTATGCTTAAAATACAATGCGAAACGTTAAAACGAACCCACTAAACAAATTTCAACGAATTTGACTCACTTTTTGCAAAAACGTGATTTTCGGGCAAAGTCGGGCAAAACATTGGCTATTTTGCCCGTGGTTGCATATGACTACATATCTCAGGAATAAGCCTGGGACCAGAAACAATTCTACCAACATTTGTGAGGTCTTTTAAGCTGAGTGGAACTTCCTACCAAGTTTCACCTTCATGGCTACTCTAAAACTATTCTAAGTTAGGACTGGCGGGCAAAAAAGCCTCCTCCCCTTTCACTAATTCAAAAATGCCCGCCTGCCCGCCTACACAGGCCAGTGGGGGGGGGGGAGGGGTGCTACTAGGTGCGCACCTATAAACTTGGGTTTGCATCTCTGGAACAACATATCGTACATCATTGAAACTTCGTGACTTTTCTTATCTTGTTGGGATAAGTCGGATAGTGTCGAAACAATTTTCAATTTTTGATATTTTTTTCCGTAACGTTATCTGTTGTTCTCCACATTTGGCACGTGGGGACAATGGAAAATTGAAGAAAGTTCCTGAAATCTGGATTTTTAACTCTGTTATGGTAAAATACCCAATACTAAGTACAAAATAAAGGGTTTCAAGCAATTTTGCTCCATTTTCACTAACATTTTCCCATTTTTCCAAAGATGAAAAATATATGAAAAATATGGTGACGTGATCAGAATGACGCTACATGCTTATTTAATCCTATTTAGGGGGGGGGGGGGTATATTTACCTCCCCATCCGTAAATTGTTCATAACTTTTGAACGGCTGCACATATGTATTCAGTTCTTGGTGACATTTAACATTTATTTCTCATGCACATTGTGTACAAATTTGAGGTTGTTAGGATTAGTGGTTTAAAGTTATGAAAATTTTCTCGGAGTAGTCTGGCACTGCTCCATTGTATTTCACATAGGGATTGTGAGCAGGCTTGCACAGCACGCTGATGGTAGGCTTCCTTCCTTGTCAATACGAAGCAAATTGAGCAAAGATAGTGAATCCAGTGGATGTTTTCTGGAAAGTTGAATGCCTAAGGATTACTCATGCAAAATTTCACGTCAGTTGGGCTTCCCGATCGGGAGATAGGTGGGGGAGGTAAATATACCTCCCCCCTAAATGGGGGTTAGCCAGACCCCCCCCTCCCCCTAAATAGGGCTAATGCATATTGATATAACATCCTACCAAGTTTCAAGGTGATTGACTAAGTTCTGTGGAGTTTACGGGGAGCGGGCCAACCAGCCCTGCCCTCGGGTTTTTTAATACCGGTCCTTGCAGGGTTAACCCTATTCTTTACGAGAAGAAGGGGGTTGGGAGGCGGGGTAAAATTTTACTCCCTTAAAAATAAAATGGTGGTGAATAAGCTCAAATATTTTTTTTCGTTGATTGAAATGTTTATTTGAATATTTAGACCAAGTTTCAGCCCTATGCCATGCCCCATTCAAAAATTATCAATATTTTCTCACATGTGACTGGAGCTGATCGGCATTTCCATTATAACCCTATTTACATTGGGGGGGGGGGATTAAACTCCCCCCCCCCCCCCAGGCAAACTTTTTGAGATATTTCCTGAACGGTAAAAGCTTAAGAGCTGGAATTCGGTGACTTTTAATATGAATTTATAGGCTATCAGATCCAGTTAGAATCATTTTGAAATTATTTGATCTTATCAGTTTTCCGGGGACGTTCTCGCAGGTGGTTGGCCCCATTTTTACCCAAATTTTGACCAAAATTTTTTGAAAAGCAGTGAAGATGACAAAAATAACTTTAAAATCCTCAATAGCAGTACTCATTATTAGGAGTAATTTAAAACAAATTTGAAAAAAAAAACATACAGTGGTTTAGATTTTATCGTCCGTTGAATTTCGGGAAAATTTTTTCAAAATTTCGCCCACCTAGATGAACATTTTTGCTCACGCCAACAAAATTTGGACTTTTTAGCGGACTCTAGGGCAATTTTCTAAAACGACACATATTTCTGAATCTTTGAGCCAAATTTCACGCTTCGGCCATGCTTTTTTCAGAAATTAGGATGGGAATGGGTAATTTTATCCCCCACTGTAAATTGCCAGTTTTTTGGCCCAGTACAAACTGGGACAAGTTACCATAGGAAAATAGGTACTCTGCGTTCTGTTTTTGTGCAATAATGGCATTATACATGAGATAATTATTGAATGCTTGGAAGCCATGTAAATAACTAATAAGGATTCTAAGAAGCTATAACATTGTGTCTAATCTATTTTGGTTTTGATTTTACGGCTGGTCAAAATTTTGCCAGGAATTTCCCGATATTTGCTGATTTTTTCACACAAAAAAATGCTCTCGTCATCAAAATACTTGCTTGCTAGGGTAAATTTAGAAACTACAGACCCAGACCAATATTCAGTCCAAGTTTCAGCTTCATAGCTGCTCTAGTTTAAGGTTTATTATACGCCCGGGGTTTTATTTCATTTCTATGTTTTGAAAAGGGCGTCTATTAGAGGGGCGTTTGTATGAAAATATTTTTATAGCGAACTCCGGTTTTTTTTAAACAGTGTTTATTACCGTAAGTTCTCCATTAAGTACAGCGGTTCTTATTTAGAACTCGACTTAAGAGCGGCACTTAATCAACGAGAAAATATTTCAGGGCAGTAATTTTATTTCTCCTACAAAAAACTGACATATGTCTATAGATATTTTCATTTTCAAATAGATAACATAGCTGTTTGCGAAAAAATGTTTATTGCTCTGGAATGAAGTATAAAGTGTAAATCATTTCTAATCCCCTCTTACCGCACTCGATTGATACCGCATTTCATAAACTAAGAAGGCGGCGCTTAATCTACAGTGGCGCTTATTCGAGGGCGGCGTTTACTTGAGGATTTATGGTATATACAGTAATTAACTTTTTTTATACAGGGAAACCTCTTTAATGTAATTGATATTAGTCAGAGCAAAATCTCATTGAAGTTTCATTCAGAAATAAGCCTGAATTTTAAAACATAAGGAACCTCAGAAAATTCAGTCCACATATTATTCACGTGTTAACTAATAAAGAGAAACCTCTCTATAGCAGACCCCTCCTTATAGCGGACAGGTTTTCAAGAAACGAGACGAATCCTGGAGGAATTCAATATTGCAGATATTTCAGTTAAATTTCAAGTATGTTTTAGACTAACTTGTTTTGACTATGAGTTGCAGTCCAAAGTTCTGCAGAAAATTACGGTTCCGAATCTATTGTGTGGGTTACAATTAATGCAATTAAGATGAACGTGCGTTGCCAACGTGTATTGTATTTTTCTTGACTAAAACTTCTTCTAGTTAGCAAAGTGCTTGTGCCTTTTCGCAACATGTGTTTTGGATCACCAATCTCCCTCACATTGCAAAGCTAATTGCGCGAAGTACAAATTTTTTTTCTGAAACTATCTGAGTAAAATATGCATCTTTCTGTGCATGGTGAACTGGCCCAATTGAAAACATACCACATCGAAGCAGTGAAATCAAAAGGAAAACCTATTTTTGTCCCATGCAATAATAGATCACATATATTATCACAACATCTGCCTTGATTGGCTCAGACTGTGAAGCTATGTAGTTAGTTGATCGAAATGCTGCGAAATAGTCCTTGTATTGTCGAAATTTTCAAAAAGTACAGTTACTTTGCAATGATACCACTTGTGGTGATGTAGGTGGAAAGCTGTTAATGCCTAAATCGTAGATATAAATTTCTGGAATTCAATGCGATCAGTCCTCCCCCCCTCTCCCCCATTTCAGTGGTGTGCTATGGACCTTGCAATTGCCTGTGTTATGTATTTTGAACATAGCACATCAGACCCCTGAACCGGGGATAAGGGGGCTTAGGGTTTGTGGAGCTTGGTAGAGCTGGGTGGGTCAGAACTCCTGGCATCAATAGCCCAGTTTAAGATATTGTGTTTATATCAATTGCATCCATTAGTGTTACAGCACTTCACTGATACAAATTTCATGACAATATTCAGGGACATCAACATAAAGCGACTGTCAACAAATTGTAAAATTACGGAACATTTTTGTCCAGGATTGCAGTATGCTACGTGAATCCGCAGAACATGTACTTAAAGAGCACTTGGTTTCTGCAATCTTGCATTCAGGAGCACTAGCTCCACAAACGTGCCCAATTGGCTTTGGTAGATATGACACCAGAGCAAGGTCCCCACAATACTAACACAATAAAACTGTTAAAACTGCAGAGCTTGTTTCGACCAATTGATTGCTAAGACAGAATAATGCATGCCCTGTAACTCTCATTGCCAATGTTGAGAAAACAAAAACCAGCACTTCCAGCCATACTTGGGTGATAGAATTGATCCTACATTGACTGGTTCTTTGGATGGCAAATTTTATGCATGTGCAAAGGCCCCGTTTTTGTCTACTTTTACAAAACTTTTATTAGTCTTTCAGAAAAACTTTACTTCAGGATCCTCGGATTAGCAGTTGTTTCACAATCGCAAAAAGTTGGACGGTGATTGGAAAATTTCCTGTTCAAACCCTTATAGAGGTTTCGCAAAATTCGAACACACAGTGCACTTCACACCTGAACTCATAAATTTGGTTTGGAGATAGATAAAGACTTGGTTTATCTCTTGTTTTAACCAGGAAAACTTATTTTATGATCATGTAAAGTGCAGCCTTTTAGATGTGGTCTTCAAGGTGTTCCCTAGGGAGGGCTGGAATCCACTCACTAGTCACTGTACCTCGCCAAAAAGCTCCGGAAATGTACTGTCAAAGGAGAACAAATAGCACCAATATATGTATGCTTTAAATCAAAGAGGAAGTCATCCTGATACATTATATTCCATTCGCACTGCCTATTTCATCGTTATTTCCTAAATATCGAGCTATAATTAATTCTCACGATTGTCACCATTTTGTCTTCTTGGACCAGCTCCAGCCTACCCGTAATACATGGACCACACCAGTTTAGTGAGGTTATATTTAGAGAGGCACTTACAACTTATATTGGCAGGGAGGCGTTGCAGTTTGGTTGAAGATGTTGCTGTCACACTGAAAAAAAACTATATTCTTGCATTGTATCCGCGAGGCATCATATTGCGGAAAGGGGATATTGGGATATTGAGTATCAATATATTTGCCACCGGCCAATTGTCAGCATATGTGTGGTAGCATGGAGGCTTGCTTGCTGTCACGAACATATCCTAGAGTGTAGAGCCGCTCTGATGTCACGGCTTGAGTATAGACTTTCAAGATGCGACTGTGAAGCCCTGCAAATGGGTGCCATTCGGTGACAATGCTAGCTGTTCTCATTGCTTACGGTGTATTTTCCATGTTTTGGGTGGAATAGTAGAGAAAATACCCACAACGAATACCTCTCTCACTGAAAAATATACCTATTTAGAACAAAGGCATTTGAAAAGGGGCGCAAGTCATGGAAAACCCATTGAAACTTATTCCAGAGATAATTTTAAAAGGCAAAGGGTCCCTAGGCTAAAATGCCAGGAACCAGCTTGGATCTTCTTTTATTTTCTGTAAAGCTCAACTTCAAGGATTTTAATTATCTAAAAATCCCTTTCAAATCACTTTACTTCAGGCTTCTAAAACGTGGTCCCACATATCCTAGCCCTGATCAATGCTTTTACATTAGCCTCTTACTCTTAAGAGCACAATTTGGAGTATCTACTTGTCTTCTTATTTTGCAAAAGCTGCGTCGTAAGTGATGCGAACAATTGACGTGATTGATGCATGACAACTTTTAGAAATAAATGTAGCATCTTGTTATGTAAAGCTTACAATCATGTTCAAATTATATTGGCACACATACCAGCTTGTAAGATCAGTCACTTCGAAAAACAAAATGAAACTTATCTCCAAGCAAGGAGCCGCAAACAAGGGTGACGGGACGGGCTACAATCAAGTACAAAATAATTGAGAATAGTTGGCACAGGAATAAGACCCTTAAGTATGCCCGTCCCCTTTCCCCCAGGAAGGAGTCTTCCCTAGCTGCGTTTAAAGGCACTTCAACACTGTTTCTGGGGGATGAGGGAGGGGGGGGGGGCGGGGGACACAAAGAAC
>JAOBRC010629451.1:0-10798 GCA_027575255.1 Scolionema suvaense
TAAGTCACAACTGCCAACATTTTTTGAATTACATTAAGGACTACATGACAAAGGTAAACCAATTAAAATGATTACTTAAATTGTAGATTCGTGCTCTGCTCATTGCTTCACTATCACTCAGTACTAGGTTTTACTGAGCCCCTAAGCGCCTTATTATACACCTGTAAAATAATTACATCAATTACTAACCAGATCCAGTAATAATACCTAAGTTCTTAAAACTATAAGACTTAACAGCACGATACTAAACAATGAAAATAATGACAAGAGAAACACATTAAAATAAAAAAACACCAGGGAAAAACAAACATAATAACTGCATGATGGACATAAATGTACAAATACAGTATTTTACTTGGATTGCCTTTAAGACAAAGTACCTTTGTACGCTTATTGTTGATATTCTTTACCAAGCTAGTAACTAGCTGATCAGATCATATGAGGCATCAGACACTTGTTACTATTGGCCAATGGAATCTTCATGATAGCAACAGGCCCTGGTGGAAAAGTAATGTAAGTGGCCATGATGCGCAATCAAATCACAAAGACCAAAAATGGATATGCTTGCTTCAGTCGAACGGTAACAAACAAACATTGTACTCCATTGACATAATGCGTACAGTACTGCTCAAAAATTAGAATCACTTCACACATTTTTATTGTTGATACACACTTCCTTTCATTTCAAGCGGCAGATCTCAGTCTCTACCCACTTTTGCTTAGGGCAAGTTTTTACAAAAAATATTGAGTTTTGAAAACTCAGTTTTAAAATTTGACATATCTTTGTTGGATATTGAAGAATGTAGACAGCATTTTGTACAAATAATGCAAATATATTTGATGCAATCGTCCCTTAAGTCTTTAGGAAGTATAATTCAAGCGCGGATACACTTCACATTGAAATGTCTTTGTCCAGTCATGTTGTAGTTCCATGTGAAATGGTTTAAACTGGTGAATGTAGACTGGAAATTGCTTGGTTAGAAAATTGAGTTTTGTAGCAAATTGAGTTTCTTACGTCCTATTATCGGACCTAAGAAAGTGGCTAGAAAAAACCCTGTCAGTGATATTTATTTGTGTAAATAGATTTCCCACTCATTTGCCACTTGCTAACCACTCAAAATGAAGAGCAATTGAGTGGCATAAAGACATCCAGAATTCACATGTATTGTTGTCTGAGAAATATTAGTAAAAAATTTCAATACATAATCGTTTAAGTCATGTATATGCAATGATATTCCTAGCGAACAATCCAGTTCTGTCATATTATAAAGTCAATACTACGGGTAAGTAACAAGAGTGTGCAACATGAAACCACCACAATGTTATCATAAGTGAGAGCAGGCTGGGTCATATAAAATTTCCTGGCGCGTTACAGGGTACACTGGATATGTAGTTTAGGCAAGCTAAACGTGCGAAGGTAAAATCGCTGGCGTAGAAGTTTGAATTGCATTCTCCACTTTCACGGAATCAGGGGGATGTCGGAGCGCGAACCCTGAACACGCCCACACTGGTACACCGATGCACGTAAACTTTAGAGACTGTGAAAGTCGGAAGTATCAGCAAAAAAAATGAAAAAAATTGCCAATACTCATCCACTACTGTTTGGTGCTAGCCAGATTACTTTAGGTAATCCTTTGCTTGTGGGTATCGATAATCCCAAATACACTTTTCTGCGTGTGTGCGGGTTTCAAAATGCACATAGAAGCGTATGCTATCATTACGTTCACTCTGTTATAGCAGCAGAAACAGGAAAAGGCAGCAACTACTTCATCTTATGCGTTGTCAAAAATGAACCAATGGTAGAAAGAACGCCATTCAACTCTCGCATACCAGAGACCATCAGTGTATCTCTGATTATGCGCTTATCAAATATCGATAAACCAAACCAGATCTCTAGTCTGATCTGAACCAAAGATAAGCTAGAGAATTAATGAGTGAAGCGGAGACACTTTTGTTCACGTTCTGGCATTCCAAAAATATTTGAAGACTGTCACGTGAAGTGGCACGACAACTGAGAAGAAGCTAGGAGCACAATAAACAGCGCTTGTGACGAAATCGAGGGGCGTGCGAGGTGGGCAAGCGTATTTGCACACCTCAAATGAAACAGCCTGGTGAGAGGTTTTTGCATGTCTTCCTTTGTGTCTGTGTGTGGGACATAAGTGAGAGTACCACAAACAATCCTAGCAACATGATTCACCAAATAATATATTTACATAAAATATCACTCCTGTCACCTTGCAGACCCTAATCTAGCCATCAGTAATTCCCTCTCCAAATTCTTTCGAGAAAAGCCCTGCTAGCAAAAACATACTTGAAGGGAATTAATTTTCGAGGGAGCCTATTTTCTTGTATCTCATTTTTTGGAATTTCGCAGAAAAAATAGGACTAAATGTTCCTGGCTACACCATGAATGAAAATTTCAAGGGAACTTATTTTCGTGCTTGACAGGAATATGAAATTGCAAGGGATTTACCTTGTGAACAGGGTGTACCAATGCCATTCTAAGTCGTCAGAACACAACTTCTACTACCTTGTTGGCCCTACATATCTACACCGGCCCTTTTAATGCCGGTCCTAATTCCTCCTTTTCCGAGTGAAACCCAGATCAAATGCTTATAGCAGAACCTCTAACGCTGGCCCTCACAACACTGGTTGCCAAAATCAATGTCATGCTTATAGCAGAACCTCTAACGCTGGCCCTCACAACACTGGTTGCCAAAATCAATGTCATTTAGGGTCGGCGTAAAAAGATTCAACAAGGTATCAATTTGAACGTAGTTTTTCCAACTTCAGACAGGTTTTTGCCCAAAGGGATAGATGTTTCATAAGTCATTAAATACATTTATATCAAGAAATTTGTCTTCTTAACTTTAACTATCTATTTCACTCTCCAAATAATGGATAGTGCTTCAGCTTGCAGGATTGCCTACAGTCTTGAGTTGGTATTCTGCATTTCATGGCAGATGGCCTGGATTCAATTCTCACTCTCCAAACATATACATAACCGAGAAATATTTATGGGATTGATTTCAGCAGATTGAAATTTTCCACTTATAAATATTTTACGGGAAATAATTTTCGGGGTTGGAATCAATACAATTTATTTTCGTGGATTGGGCAAAAAATCAGTGAGAAGTAATTCCCTTCAGGTACATAGCTGAAAAAGTGTCTTTTCTACCTCACAAACTGACTCTGCCTTTTAAAAGTTTCTAGTTTAGGCCATGTCTTGCTCGCTAGGTCTGTTTCCATAAGAAATGATTTGCAGCAGAGTAGATAAGAGATTTCCAATAATCATTCAACTAAGATCAGATGTCCAGGAAGATTTGAGGATGTTACTGAGTAGTGAGCAGGTGGTATAGAAAGTTTGCAGAGCAAGGCAAAATGAATAAGTGTTAACAGAGTATACACCTCTAGGTGGCTTTAATGCATAAACTCGACCATATCATTCTTCATAGAATTTGCTGACGAAGAGTAGGCACTCCTGCTAGAAGGACACTAAGGATTCCTCTATTCCCTTTTGTATAGGGAAGATAAGGCTGAGCAAAACCATCCCCTTTTGACAGTGCCAGTAGGCCATATTTGCACATAAGTACAATACAAACACTGCTGAATATGATCAATTCAGTCCTGTGCCCAGAATTTCGAATTTGACGGGCAAGCAATTTCAAGGCATCACAAGACAAAGTCGAATGTGCTTGCTAATAAGAATAGATTCCACAAAAAACTGTGTCTGGAAGAGGCTGCAAGCAGTCCAGTAACAAAAGCATCACAAGCAACACAACCTGGAATAATGTGAATACAGACTACATCTCCATATAAAAAACAAAACACAAGCACAAAACACAAGGTAAAACAAGTCCATCCAATAAAACAAACAAACAAGTAACAAAAACGTAGCCACCTATATACCTTAATTCACTTAAATTTGCATGAGTTTTATTTTCGCGCAGGGTTGTTGCGCGAAAATCTAATTTTCGCACAGAAGAATAAAGCTCCAATTTTTCACGCATCCTTTGTCCAGAAAAGCAGACTGATTTATGGAAAAAACAGCCTACAAATAGGTACTCATGTGCGGTTATGATTTGGCAACCCGATTTCCCTCTGCTTCTTTCAACTTTTCCACGGGTTCTCAGTATTGCAAGGTGATAAGGCAAGATAAACAAAGTTGAAAACTCCGGCGGAGTGATCAAGTAATCTTGAGCTTGTGTTTTTGCCCTTCGTAACTTATGCGCGCATCGGCTTGCAGCGAAAATTAGATGTGTGCGAAATTTGAGTGAATTAAGGTATATAGCTAAGCAAACCAACAAAATGAATAAATAACTAAAACAATAAATCCTCCATGAAAGTTCCAAAAATTTAACGACAAATAAATTGTTCTGCTATGCACCTACACAGAGGAGAACATAGGTGTGGCTGTCAGTGGATGGGAAAATGTTTCACAACAACCAGGAACTGTCCTTTAGAAATATGCTTCTCATGAGCAATTGTGTTGCTCATGATCCTGGCTAAGTTCACACATTAAAGCGATCTTCCGGCAAAAAGTTATGTTACTTTCATATAAAAAAGATAAAAAGTGGGGATGGAGACTTCCTCCCATTTTTTTCCGAAAATACTCAAAAACCTGATTAAGTTTGCTGAACGAATAATTTTCAGAGCAGACGCAACTACAAAACAGCAATGGCGAATCAGATCAGCTATGCTAGTTTATTTACTTACATCATGCGGAAGCCGACACGTTTATGCAGATACAGAAATCGAAGATCAGGGTTTTTTCTAGCCACTTTCTTAGGTCCGGAAATAGGATGTTAAAAAAGTCATTTTGCTAAAAACCCAATGTTTGAAGAAAGCAATTTCCAGTCTGCATTCACCAGTTAGAACCATTCCACATCAACACTATATAAGTAAGACAGAAACATTTCTCTGTGAAGTGCGTGCCTAAAAATACTTTCTTGAGAACCAAGCATCTACTGCAGCATTCTTTACAAAACAATATCTTGATGTTTTCATACCAAAAAGGTTTGCAAATGTTTTTAAATTGAGGTTCCAAAACTCCATATTTTTATATAAACCGGTTGTAAGCAAAAGTGGCTAGGAAAAAAAACCTGGAAAATCCCAACAATGTGACAAACTGTATAGTTGCTCTTAGAAATACTCAAATGTTTGGCCATGGCACAAAAATCGTGCAGCCAGGAATATATACCCATTGCATCAACTCTTTGATCGCATAGAGGCATTGCACATGCGTTTTTTGGCATAATATGAACAAAAAATCTAAGCTGTTTGATCGTGTTAACTTCAAAGCAAAAGAGTTGTGATTAAACTGGTGCTACGTCTTGAAACATACTACTTTTCTGGCACTGTCAGTACGATCTTCTAAATTTTCTTGAAGCATCAATAAAATACAAACACTAACATATGTACCAGCACTTCGTTCACCTTTCATACTCATTCAAAATCGTTCTTGCTGTGGCATGGTCCAGTGCATATCGATATAGTATACGTAAGCATATAAGCAAGGTTGAGCCAGCCAAGTGAAAATAAATTACAGCACACAGCAGCATGTGTAAATGAAGTATTAGGGTTTGTTCAACATCTTCAGTCAAGCAACCTCCGTACATCAAATGAAGAGCAAGTAACACGATGTGCATTATGAGCAGCACCTCATGAAGTTTAAGATTTAAAGCAAGGAGAAACATTCTCCAAAAGATGAACACCTCCCCTTTCACAGGGTAATGCGTATCTGTCAATGACGAGGACAGAAGAACAACTTAATAAAAGAAAAAGCGACAAAGAGTTCCATTGAGTGCCAAAAGGTGCCAGGCACCAGAGTGTGCATAGCAATCGTACTTTTAGCAAGTCCATTAGCTGCAAGATGGACCATATTTTCAACTCTGATAGAAATTGCTTAACAGCAACCAGCCAATATTCACTGCTGGAGAAATGGTTTTGCATTCTGATACTACAACACAACTTATGATATGCAGCATTTCAGCCCCTAGTCCAGTGATCAAGAGAAATATTAGTAGCTAGTTATATCGGGAAGCTATGACTGATGCGATATGGGGAAGTCTGGATGCTGATACAAGGGAAATCCATCCTACTTCTTCCTACATCATTGACTAAACGAAGCATTTTATCAGCGAACTCTACTAGAATGCTTTCCTTACTACAGTAAGACCCTCGTTATCAACGTGTTATGAACGTAAATTTTTGACCGTATGCATTTCATAAATCTAAAATCGTTTACCTCTTCGACTTGATCTGCCATCAAGTTAATGAATTTTGCTTCATGAGTTTTATTATTTTGAATGCTTGTAAATGTATATATTTATATATATATATTTCTGACACCATCATATTGAATGTGTTCTTATATATAAAAGTCTGCCTCCCACTATGACATAAACAATTTGCACAAGAATTAGCGCCATTATTATATGCTGCAATTTGATTATATAGCTGAAACACAGTTCCATGATTTCGAAGCTTACTGCAACCAAAAAAATGGAGGTTAATATATACAAATGCTAGCTATCACCAACAACAAAGTAAGTTTGGTTCACATCGGGCCAGCTGGGCGAGCAATATTGCCGTAATTAAACTGCTGAAACATAATTGGCTGAAACTTTCAATTCAATTTACCAGCTCTTTAGAATAGCTATCAACATGGAACGAAAAACACAACCAAACTTTTCAAACTGGCGGTTGGGATCCAGGCCCTTGGGTTACTAATTTCTACAATCTGGAAAAACTTTCGAAATTTTTTCAAGAAATGTTTAAGCCATCAACAGTTTCCATATCATCATTCAAATGGTGGTAAATGGCAACTATATATATTAGCTAAGTTGATTGGTCTGAAATTTTTCCTGAAAACTGTCTCGAAAATGTAGTTGTCGTCCCATAGCAAATTTTTCTGCATAGCAGTCTCACTGTCTCATCATGCTTCAGATGCAAATGCCAACACAACATAGCCATAGGTACAGACTTGAGCGTTGTCTGCCACTGAACACCATCAGTCCCTAAAAAATGAGTACCTAATGTCCAACTCACAATGTCAGTACTGCACTACCCTGGGACCAGAGTTCCTCTATAGTGGAGCCTCTGGCTCATAAAGGGGCCGTATCCGATAGGTTGGGTGAAAATCAAAAAATGAGGAAAAAATAGTATCAGTCGCATGGAAATACTCCCATCTAGTAGCCTGTGAAGTTTTTCGGCCATAGCCGTCGCAGTTGCTGAGAAATTAGCGTTTTTTGTATCGTTCTTGAATTTAGTTATCCACAAGAAATTCGAAGGCGTCCAGCTTTCTTGCTCAGAGTCTGTCCCTGCCGCTGTGCGAAAGTGCCACGGTATCGTATTAAGCCCTTCAACCGGATTGGCTAACCGTAGATTGCACTTTTGTTTCTTGATTCGACATCGTAGATGTAGTTTGCTGACCACGACCGATACTGACTGTGAATTATATGAATAGGGACATGTTGATCCCAATTATCAACTCAAATCAATCGACTGAAACCAAATCGACTGCGCACTATGTTAATCTGATTTACGTCACTGCATGCATTGTTTGGTTTGATCATGCATGTTTTGATTTACCCTCGGTCCTTGCCTCATGTCAGTAACATATACCTACAGTGGCCTGTGCATGCGGAATCGTGAAATGCGCATCGTGATATGAATAGAAATCAATCAGGTGTGTCGCTCTGCTGGACAGGACGGAAAACAAGATGGCGATGATGTTGACTGGGAGAATCGTAAAAACTTGGATTTGAACGCGCATTTTACGTTGGATGTCTCGCATTCTGGAACAAGTTAACTACTTATTGCGGTATTTATTATGCTCTTCTGCTTATTTATTATCATTTTAAGCGTTTCTGTATCGGATCCAGCCCCTTTAAAGCAGTCAGAAGAACAGACAAGAGCTTTTGGCAAGCAGGTACTTTCGACGCGCTTATAAGGTCTATATATAATCTCTCGCAGATGGGAAGAGCTTAACAGCGGGCAGTGCCACAAACTCCTAGTCGTCCTTTCGGCGTTTTGAGCTGATGTGTATTAACTTCTCGATTCCTTAACACTAGCGACGACTTTTATAGTTCAACATATATGTAGTTGTGCATACAACATTTTACAGGGGCGTTTATTCGAAGTAAGAAAATAGCGCATGTAGAACTACAACTACTCCATCATTTCGTCTGTTTCGTGGTTTTTATTTCGCATAAGAATGGGTAATTTTTCCCGAATCAAGCGTTTTATACGATTTTGCGGAAGGAATGTTCGCGAAACAGTTCAAAGAAAGAATAGTTAATTATCAGCTGTACTTTCCCTGTCTAATAATTGAGAAAGCATCAAAAGAAGTACAAAAAAGTAATCTTTGTCCAGAATTTGACCAAAAATAATCGAATTTCGCGAAAGACTTTCGCCAATTTCCTCTGGGTTTAATATCGCTTATGTTCCATAAGTTTCGGGTCCAAATTCGCGAAAATATCTTCTGGCGAAAATTTCTTCTATTCCCTTAAGGTAGATGTGTAAAGAATGTGTAAAGACGATGTTGAAGATGATATTGGCATGCAATCTGGAGCGCATTTCATTGATGTATAAAGTTTACATTTCAGAAAAAAGAAGAGTTTTGCATAAATGTAGCTAATAGGCGCCACCTCTTTTGAACGCCCCCTCGGGTAGACGCCCCTAAGAAGTCCAAAAATTTTATCGAAGCATTACGGTACTCTTTGCTGCCGAATAGATGCCTCCCCAACTAATTAATTTCTCTATTTTTTCCACACAGGATATTCTTATTCTGAACCCCTGGCCATTAATTTTTCAAACAGATCCACCCAAAATGTACTGAGCAGGCAAAATTGCCTGTCGTAATGGGAAAAAATACTTTTCTATTTAAATGATTAAAGAGGTGCATTTCTCTTTCTCCTTTTGACTTCATACTGCCACAGTCAAATGAACACATGTACTTTTAGAATTTCGACTCCCGGCTGGTCCAACCCGAACGAGTCGGAGCAAATTGTTGTTGATTAACGATCGAAAAATTGGTTGTATTTGGTTTTATTCAGCTTATGACATAATTATGATAAATTTTGCCTGGATTTAATTTTGCGAATTTAGACAAAATACGCAAAATTCGCAAAAATTAATCCAGACAGTACCACTCTCTTTTTTCGCAACCCTAAGCTACTACAACAAACTCAGAACAGATAAATAGTTGACAGCATGATGTTCTACGCGTTAAAAACGTCTTTGATCCTGGTCGGCGTCTTTTCATTTGTAAAATGTTGCTCACCTTGTTTCACGATACAGCTTGCATAAGCCAGGACTCCATCCCAACAGATCCCATGTGCACTCTACTTTTCTGGAGAAGCTCTGCATGCAAATACTTTATTGCATGAAAATTTCGCGACATGAAAATTTGGCGGTCATTTTAATTTCGCGGTTTTTTTGGTCAAAATTGCATTTCGCGGCATTTAAATTTCGCGGTTGAGGCAAAATTACAAATTTAGCGGCAATTAATTTCGCAGTTCAGGCTGAAATACAAATTTCACTATATTTCAACTTCGCGGTCTAAGTCAAAAATGAAAACAGAAATGACTGGCTTGTTCCAAAATAGTGGATTTTTGGGCCATTTTAGTTTCGCAGTTAGCCTCAAACAAAATTTTCGCGCATTGAAATTTTGCGGTTGAGCTGGAAATGCGACACTCGAGATAAATTTAATCCTGACTCATTTTCTGCCATGAAATCGGCCTATTTTGACTATGCTTAATTTACACCCCAGAATGAAAAGTACAAGATCGACTCAAACGAAAAAGGGTCCTACCAATCAAATGAAGGGAATACGATCTTGCATTCGAAAATAAGGTTGAAATTTTTGTTTTCGTTCAAGCATCCACACCAGTGACCATTTGCCATTCTTCGAAAAAACACCGATTTTGGCACTGAAACAGTTACAAATTAAGAATCAATACCTTAAGGGAAGAAATTTTTGCATCAAGAAATTTTAGCGGAAGAAATTTTCGCGAATTGATCTCCCGAAAAGTGCTTTTTTTATCGGAAGAAATTTTTTGCGAACCAAATCAAAGATAGAATAGTTCATTATCAGTTTTTCAAAGCCCAGTTGCACGTTCACTGTCTTATCATTGGGTAACCAAAAAAGTACAAAAAAGTAATATTGGTCTAGAATTTGACCAAAAATAATCGCATTTCGCGAAAGACTTTTTGGCGAATTTCTCCTGGTGTTCATTTCGCGAAAATTTCTTCCCTTAAGGTATTGTTCAAAAGATGAATACGTGTGAATGGATACACCAAAAAAAAGAGTTCAAAAGGAGCAATCTTTCTTCCGTGCGAAAATGGGGCTCAAAAATATTCAACAATGACCGATTTTTCCAATCGTGCACTACGTAGAGCAGTTTTAAACCAAACAGATGTTATGACACCCATAAAAGTATGTTTCCAAAAACCTGAGTAAATATCCTATCAGAAACTGAAATTTTTGGCGTGTTATTGCCAAAAGAGTAAACACGTTGATATTAAAAAAAACTGGCATTACCGGTGTGATCACATAGGATACATGTATTTCAACCCTATTTTCAAAAACTGCATTCTATCTGCTATTCACGTTTATAAGAAACACGTTTACAAGAAACATGAGGCTCAAGTACCCTCAAAATTAAGAAACATCTAAGAAACATGCTCGGGCTCAAAAATTACAGTCACAAGCAAGTTTAATGAAGAAGCAGCTGGTGAATCATTTACATACCTTCAATAAAGGTCATTTCCTTGCCATAAGCAAGGCCATTGG
>JAOBRC010629562.1:0-10798 GCA_027575255.1 Scolionema suvaense
ACTTATCCACTGTATTCATTATAAAAGTCAAAATCATGATACACAGGAGAGGTACCTAGTAAGAAGGCTGTTCAGCACGTTGTGAGATAGTGAGATGACTTTTCCGAGCTACTGGTAAGTTCTACAGAAATATGTTCTAGTAGTCATAAAGTTCTAGGAAGGTTACTTAGACTAACCTTCTTCAAAACCATGGCATCATTGCCCAAAGCAACTGCTGCATAGATGTATGTATCGGACTGGAGACCGTCTAGTCTAGGGGTTACCCACTGCGTGTTTGAAGACGATATATATTACTTGTCACTAATCGGTCAGAACGAAAAGTTCTGCAGAGAGTAACTCCGGTAAACGTAACTGGAGCATGTTATGCGTATGTCAAGAAGGAAACCATGTACGATTACATTAGTAAACAATATCAACAATGCTATGCACCGTCATAAGCTTCGTTTTACTGTTCTTGTTTAAACCATATAGACACTTGAACTAGGCCATAAGATGTATTCATTTGTATGTATCATGATGCCACGTTCATAAAGCTTTACGCAGTGCAAAGTCGTGAAGAGGTTATGCTCATGTATTTCTAGGCTCAACATATAATAGACGACAAAGATGGCGAGCTGATCAGACTGAAACAGGCGTATGAAGATGATATGGACGACTGCGAGCAGGACTTAGAAGAACTGAGAGCTCGAATTTTAGATTTCGGTGAAAAATTAGTCGTGACTCGACGTGAACGAGTGGAAGCAATCAACCAAAGAGATGATATGTTGAGGGAAGTGTATCGCAGGAGACAGGAATATGAATCTCTGAAACAAGATCTGAATGATGCTGATGTCAGCAATCTGGAAATGAGAGAGAAACTACAACAGTTGGAAACTCAGGTCTGTCAAATCAATTTAAACCGTAAGGTGAATCTTTATACATGAATGAATGAATGCCATGCTTAACACGGACAAGTTAAGCTATCGAAATGGACGTAACTCAACAAATTACAAGTCATAACCCTCATCTTCTCATTAAAGGCTGTCTTAGAGAATTTTTCTCACAAAATGACACTTCAGTGACTTTAGCAATAAACCTAGTACAGAGTTAGAGTAAGTTATGTTATTCATCCTATTTTAAACCGAGGAATCTTTCTTGTCGACTAAATCTAAAATAGCGGATCATCTGAGGCTTATCCGTTACGAATCCCCTGCGTACCAGGTATCTGAAATAATGCATAGAGAATCATCCTCCGAGAGGTCGCTTACATTAGTTATAAAGATTATGTTACAGGTTTCAGGCAAAGCAAAACATTCAAGCTTACTGTCCTTGTTAAGATTCAAATTTTACTCTTCATGTTTTAAATACAGGTATCCGTCCTGAAATCTGATCGAGATAACGCATTGCAGTTGTGGAACTCGTCTGTGGAGGAAAGGAAGAAACTTCACCAAGAGTTAGCCGTGATGGTACAAGCTCGCGATGCATCATTAAGAAAGGCTTTCAGCAACCAAGAAGAAATCAATCTATTGAAGGCAGAACGAGATCGTTTGCAAAGAGAACTCTGTCGACGAACTGAACAGTTGCATGCTCAAAACATAAAGTATGCACCCAAGGGTCGGCTGGATTCTGGTTTTGGAAACTCTGGCTCCAACATTTCAGAAGATGAGGAGATGGGACAACGTACTCCGGTGAGTAGCATCGCCGAATACTTTTATGAGACATCGAGCGTCGCCCTAGGTGATATCTATTTACAGAATATTAAAAAGACGTTCCAGTTTTAAGCAATGCACGCATTTATTGCTCGTATAAAAATGCTTTTCAGCAGCTTCTGTTTAAGGATCGTATAACACAGATTAGCAAAAAATGATAACGTTAATCGTTTTTTCGTCGCATGAAATTCTTTATTTTTCTAATTGATAGTTCTCGCTTGCCACGTCCAGGTGTAACGTGATTTCAAATGGATTCCTGATTGTGGGCAAGAAAGGATTGCCTTTGACTGAGACTCTGCGCAGAGAAAGGGTTAAAATTATTCACACGTGCTGCTGAATTTTGGGTGCTCATGTAAAGAAAAGGAATTCAGATAACATATCACAGTACCCGACCACATCAGATCATCTTTCGTGATGACAAAGGTGTTCATCTCATTTTAGTTTGCAGTACTGGTGCCCCCTTTTCATTATTTAGTGCCTTGAAAATCAACGTATTTTTCTTACCTGGACAGGAATGTGCATTTTCTGGTTATACCTATACACCCGGGGTTTTACTGTAAATCAATAACCCACACCAGATAATGGACAGGATACTAATTACTGGTAACTTATAGTGGCTCGAGTGAATCGACCAGACACAGTAGGTCGTGGGTTTGAGTCTCGCCCAGTACGAAGTTTACAGTCCTTGTGGCTTCGTGTGGCGATAGGAGAGATGGTAAGTACATTTATTGACTAACTAGGAGTAGTTGTCACTAAATGCCATGTGATACAGGCCAAAAAACTAACCACCTGTGCATCAATACATTGTAGTCACATGACAGCACTCCACAGCACCTGGATATAGCCATGCAACAACTAATCAGACTAATAGTTTTCAATAAAACCACTTGAATTCCACCAATCATTGTTGATTTGATTGAAATGTACATTTTCTGCAGCTCTCCCATACCAAAAAACAAAAGATATCTTACGCAAGACAACAAGCCATGCAGCAAAAGCTGAGCTGGCCAGCATGACACTTACTCTTGGGTGCCTAATATACGTACCCCCCTGCTTATTCATTTTCGATTTTTTCCCACCCAGGACATTCTTATTCCGACCCCCAGGCAATTAATTTTTTAAACAGGTCCACCCAGAAAAAATACTGAGTAGGCAAAATTGCTTATTTTATTAGAAAATAATACTTTTCTTTCTATTTAAATTGTTAAAGAAGTACATTTTTCTTTCTCTATTTTGATTCCACTCTACCAAAATGGAAAGACGTATTTCTGTCGCGTAAGTGCATTTGGATTTTTCACCCCCCAGCTATTCCACCCCGCCCGGTAATTAGCATTTGGGGATTTTTCCACCCCCGTCTATTCCAACTGCCAAGAGTAGGGTGCGACTTCGATCACAAATCAACACACATACTTGAGCATCGAAGAAACTAGTTTGTGCTCAAATAAAGCTGCAATCACTGTTTACTCAATGAATGTTGTTGTAGACGCTGGATGCTCACCAAAGTTCCCTATCGTGCCCATCTTCACCAACACCAACCAAAACGTGTTCTAGCGGATACTCCTCACCAACCCAAACTACAATTCACTCCCAACACCTGAAATTGTCGCCAACACCAACACAAAATTCAACGGGATTCTCAGCACCGATGCCGAGAAAGATCTATTCCAAGACGACAGTGGAAGTGAACAGTACACCGAAGCAAGTACCGCCATCCAAATCTCCTCGTCAATCTTCATTCCGAACAAGATTAGATTATGCAAGCCTGCCTAGAAATATACGGCTGGTCAAGCGAGGGATAGCCGATAGCACAATTTTGTCTTTCGGAAAACGCCAAAGTGAAAAACGGCCTGTCTTTGAAGAAAAGGCTATTTGCATGGACGTTGTAAGTAAAAAGCATGTTACATTTTATTCTCAAACACAAGTTGGAGAAAAGCATTTTTTTTGATTACTGGTAAATCCAGATGAGATGTGGCTGACTTAGACGTCGTCTTATTAGAAACATGCTAAGACCAGTCAGGATTCCTGTGTCTTATTTTTTTTTTTTATATATTTGAAGGTGAAATGCTTCTTGCCTGTTTCTCAAAGATCCAGCTGTCTTTCTTTTTTCCCCTTCTTCGCCTTCTTTACTATCCCTCCTAATGAATCATGTTTGATTTACTTAAGTTGAGCAGTACAGCATTCATTCTGCATTGCCTATAATTGTCAGGGTATCTGAGCCTCGTACTTCTTATGAAAAAGTGTAATTTTGAGATATTCACACATGTCACACAAAATATCCCAAACGAGAACCAAGAACACTGACACCTGCCAGGACGGAAAAAAGTTATCAGGAATATGCTTGCTTTCTATGCTATGAAAATAAATAAAAACTTTATATTTCACCTTTTACCAGATTTCACTCAGATCGATTCACTCAAATTGCATTAAAACTAATAAAGCAATTGAAATAAACAAAAATACATGATAAAAATGAACAACTTTCGGGGCCTTTCGTAGCAATACCAACATAATTCATACAAGGTTTTGGGGGATCAAATACAAAATGGCCAGTCTTTTCGCAGGTTTTTTCAAGCACAAAGTTGGGAATTGGTTGACATCTCCAGTCCAGTGGATGAATGCAAAACCAGAAAATTAATTATATCAAGACATCCAAATAAGAAAATCGCTTCATTTTTATATCGCTTTTTATTGGTCTAACTAGACATGAATACGGACTGATTCCCAATGTTCAACTTGAATTTTGGGTTTTAGTTCATGGAATACATTGTAACTTATGAGTGTATACGTATATCTCCAGTCCAATCTTCTTTGCTTATTTAGCTAGATTCTCGACTGGGCTTCAAATTAGAGAATGCACTTGATGGACCGAAGCCGTTAGTATGCTACGTGAGCTACCAGCTAGAGCAGAAATGCAACTTACGGTGAGTAAACACTTGATTAAGCACCACACAACCCTACCTGGGCCAAGAATGAAAGCGAAGTCTCTCGATCTATGCACCACATGAAGACCAAAGTTTAAAGGCAACTGATAAAGAAAGCATTTTTCCTTGAAGTTTTCGCCGTGTGAGGAAAGATAAAATTTGCATGAAGTACGGTCGTGAATCTAGTAGGTAGGGAAAAGCATTTAAGCTCACAAATTCACCCCCAAACCGCGAAAATTTTTATGGGTTGTCCAATAGGCTGGTTTTTCTCAGCGGGATTTTGAATGAAAAGAAGACAGATCGGCGAAATATCATGCAGACAACACATATGCACATAGATTTTTAAGGTTATAGGATACAGCTCTTTCTCGGTCCATGTCATTGGTTTGATCATGATATAATGAAACGTTTTGGCGTTTCCGCCAAGCTTTACTCGTTGATTCTTTTGTTGTAGAATTTCGAATGTTCTCAGTCTCTGGTTTAGAACATGCATCTTTCTTCTTAAACACAGTTGGGGGCCATTCAAAAAGTACGTACGCTCTGGAAGGGTGGGGGGGTGGTAACCTTGAAAACGAACAGGGGGAGGGGGTGTCCATCCAAACGCGAACGTACATTTCAAAAAATAATATTTGTTATCAACACAGCACTATCCCACCGTGACCGGCAGAGATAATAGCCATGCTGTCAACTTTTCTTTCCCATATCGATCGGCATTTGTGGACGACGAGCAGACAGAGAGTTATATCTTAAAACGGGATGGATTGACTTCCGAACATATATGCACTATTTTGGTTTCAATGTCTTGCAGTTCAACTGAGTGCCCGTGTGTGGGTGCAGCGATTGCATGCAAGTCCGGGCATGAATGCTTTATTTGTGTGCTTAAGGAATGGGCAGTGTTGCTCTGTTTTTCGGGGGAGGGTGGTGCTCTTAAAACGGACGTACAACGAACAAGGGGGAGGAGGGTTCTGGATAAAGGGAACAAAAGCGAACATGGGGGAGGGGGGGTAAAAAATTGATGCATTTGAGCGTACGCACTTTTTGAATGACCCCTTGAGTTACAAGCTGTACCATATTTTTTTTATAAAAGCATAGGGTAAATTTTCCAGAGGCTCAATATGCTTATTAAGTTTTATCCGATTTGAGCCTGAAAAATATGCTTAGCGATAATCTCAATCCATTTACGTCTAAATTTGAGGAAAAGATTTGAAGATGACCTTTCGGAACGCCAAACTTTCGAACATCCAAGGACCTTCTACCTTCCCTCATAGAAGGTCCTTGGAACGCTATGCTTAGAAGAAACATAAATATGTTTTGCGCTATCCAATCACATTCCCAGTTTTGAGAAATTACTCCGTTGAAAATTTGCGAGAAATAGTTTATGAGGCGCAAGGAATGGTAGTCAAATTTTCAGAGGCTCAATATATGCTAGGTACTATGCTTAATTTTTTAAGGTTCTCAGCTTCAACACGCTTATAAGCGTTATGCTTGAAAAGAAAAAAGAGTGGTACTTAGACAAGAGGATATAAGCGTTATGCTTAAAAAGAAAAAAGAGTGCACTTAGACAAGAAGATTGAATTTTGCAAGACTGATGACAATCTATACGTATATTTCTTGTAAATATGTTTATACATGCTTTTTGTTTTCCTTTTCAGCATAACGCTTATAAACATATTTAGGTTCGGATTTAGACGAATGCTAAGCATATGGTACGCATCAAGCCTCAAGCAATAAAATACTTCACTTAAAACCTTATGATCGTAACGTAATTATCGAACAGCGGCTCTTGATGTGAAGGTTCCTGGGATAAAGTCTCATCCTAAAAAATGACAGTAGACAGGAACATTTGCTTATTGTGGCGTCACAATGAAGAAACAGACGACTCGCAAAATTTCAGATTCAAATAATAAGCATATATTAAGCATGTCTGGAGCTTTGATTTCACAGGAACAACCATATCCGAGCATGTCCTAAAAATCAATACGCTAATAAAAAAAACAAAAACATGTACTCCAAGAGAGTTGGGTCTTATTAGATGAGAAGACTGCATTTGGCAATACCGGTAACAGTCCGTAGTACCCCTTGTGTATGCGGAGCAGGAAGTATGCCTACTTCGAAAGTTTTTGATCGATCAGAAATCATATATGATCGAAATCATTTCAACTTAAGTGTATCATAAACGTCGTCTTCGAATATCGCCAGATTTTCTGCTAATAAAGCAGCTCGCAATAAGAGAACTGTCATGCATTTCAAATGAAAAACTTGTATTGAAGTCTGCTGCTGTAGATCTTGTGCAATGCATGACGCGAGTGACAAAAACACAACATCTCAATCTGCAGACTCAAACAGAAGCTCAGGATGGACTTACGACTAAGCAGGAATTCAGGCATGCCAGAACCTTGCTTTTATGTCGCTATTGCATATACTATAAGGGAATTACACTCCAACTTTCTGCGCTGCTGTATTGCATTTTAAGGTATATGATAGTGTTCTCTGTTTTGTTGATCTAGAAAACATGATCGCATTTTAAGCGTGAATGCTGTACCGGTAACGCACGCAGACAAGAAAACAGTGGAACGACTCATCAAAGACACGGTTGGAAGAACAGTCACTATGGTGAGCCATTCTCATTTACCCATAATTTTGCCTATGTAGCCAGACATTTTCGATGAAGGTCGAAGAAAAAGTTTTACTCCATCTGGTAAAATAATGCGATTCTAATTTAGAAAAGTTAGCACGTTAGTAAGTCTTCCCTCAAATCTGATTCATTATTGTGGTGGACGATCTTCATCATCATAATCAATTCAGCCAATGTTCCGAGGGAAGTATTTCTCATTTACCGGAGCATTTCCCTTTACTACCGGAGAGAGGTGCGGGCAATAGCGGGGGTGCGGGGGTTGTTAGAGGTTGAGAACTGCTTTAGTGCTATAAACTGAAATGAAATACATTTGAAATACAACTCTAGTAGTGGTAGGCCGAGAAAAGGACGAGAAATGTACCTGTTCAATCATCAGAGACGTATTAGTTTCTCACAACCAAACTGGTGTTGGGTTGAGGTGTACTAAGCAAAGAAATGTTGGCGTTCGTGAGAATGCTATCTCGGTGGTTTATGCAGCAGTTGTGCAGATCGTTGAGCCCGCTATACCAAACTAATAGAGTACTTCAAACCAGGCTCACAAAATAAAAAAAAAAACTTTCATGCCTTTTGTGTCAATTGTGCTTTCATTTCGATCATAGGTAGTCCGGCGGGAAAAATTCGATGATGACGACAAAGACGAAGCTAACGTTGATTTGGTCATCGGGAAGCAAGTGAATCAGCTAGGTAAGAAAGACTGGTTCTAATAGTTTATCAATAAACGGGCACTAAATTTGGTGTTTTTATTTTACAAGGTCGACGTTTATCTTGCAACTTGACTTCCCAAAATACACACCAAACTTCACGGTCTATCCTAATTTACAATCCTACTAAGGTAAACCCTACAATGCACATACTCCACATTTACTCAGGAAGGCCCAGCACTAAGCCCAGAGTTTCTTGACTTTGCGTACAACTGGTGAGACACACATTTTGACAGCAAAATCAAATGTGCAACAGTTTGAAGTCGCTCCATACCAAATATCAATAGGCTAAGAAATAAAGATTTCAGTGACATGGGAAGGCAACTTAAAGTAGCTCCAAATAAGCCAAAGTTATAAGATTAAGCAAAATCATGCCTAATTAAATTTCGGAGAGACACCGTTACACACTTCAGGTCCAACGGGATCATGAGAATCTTTTTAAAATTTTTTTCGACGTTCTTAATTCTTTAGGTCTTCATTTTCAAGTGAAGGTCATAGAGGTTACGCCAAACCACTCAGTGGGAGGACTGGAACAACTTCACATTCAGGATCTGATAACAAGAGTAAGTACAGACATCAGATGTCTATAATTGAACATTTCTGCTACTAAAGGCAGCAAAGGCCACCAAATGCTACAACGAATTGTAAAGAACCGACTATACCTGAGTTTTAAGGACTTACAATAAAATGTGAACCATTCTTTAAATAATAAAGAATTAAATGCATTCTAAAATGATTCATTTGAAAATAGTACTTTTTTCAAGCCAGCGCTTTTTACGTTGCTACGTGAGGCAGCTTTTGTTTATGACCGGCAATTAACGGCTAACATAACAAGGGGGTGAAGCTATTGTAGCGTACTTTTTGCAAGTGTGAACAGAATTCACATCTTTTGGCGCAAATTTGGTGGTCGTACCAATACCAGGATGCGGCATGTGGCCATTTTCTGCCAGTGAGTGATGCCGTTTTTTGCTTGATCTTCGTTTTTTGATTCTAATTTCATTTCCGTTCGATTGTTTTCCATGATTCCAGGCATAAATGCTTGCTTTCAATGAGCTCTTTGAGAAAATGTCTAATTTGAATAAATTTCATGCAACAGGAAGTCCAAAAGCCCTTACTTATGGGCGAGGAAAAGTGGTTCAAATTTCAAGGCCATAGCTATAGTGGAAGTTAGTTTTTCAAGGAGGTAGGGGTGAAAATAACACCCCCTTGATATTTTGGAGTAGACAAAAAGTTATGCTATGTTAACCGCTAAACTAGTAAAAAAGAAATAAAAAAAAGCAAACGAAACAAAAAGGCATACCGCTCAAACATCATTATGCAGTAGAGCAGTGGATGCTATTTCAGCCTCATAATACGACATTATCTTATGTTGTAGATCAATTCACAAGACACAAATGTAGTCATGTCAGCTTTACTGACGAAATTTGCCAAGAAAAGCAACGGGCGAGTAACACTCCGAGTAAAACGTAACAATGAAATAGATCTAGAGAGTAAGGTAAGTAAACTCATCATAGTTTTTCAGCATACACGTTTTGTATAATAATTTTTAAAGTTTCAACGTCAGGATTATATGGTATTATACAGAAGCATTTACATAAAATAATCTAAAATTTGGAATTCCATAGCACAACCTCAAAGTGGAATGCAGGTTGAAAAAAATATTTCCGAATTTTGCTACACTAACAATCACAAAAAGAACTGTGCTAGGCAATTGAGGGACGTCTAAATCGGTTTCCTAGCCCTAACAGAGAAAATTGACATCTAAGGAGCGAAGCACATTTTAAATCTGCATAAAATTGTGCATGCAAATAGTAAGGAGAAAATGAAGAGAATACAAAACACTAAGGTGTAATGAAGCATGTGATATCCGTTGCAATACCAAGTAGGAGGACTATAAATAACCTGGTCATTAGGCTTCAACCAATATGAGGATTTTTACTCCAGAAGATGTTTGATTTGAAATGCGCACCCTCTTCTATCAGAAATCATTATTATACAACGTAAAATGTCACCGCTTTTTGGGAACATGTTCCAAAACAAATTTTGTTGTAACCGTTGTGTGTGGGCAGTGAACAGCCAAGAGGAACCAATAATATATGGATGATCTGGATTTCACTGACCTCCAAAAAACCTGACAGTATTAATGAGACTTAAATTAATATACCATACAGCTAACATCTTCAAACGACATTATGTGCATCAGAATTTGTGTATAAGCTTGACAAACTTCTGCATCTAAACAAAAAAAATATCAGACTTGGTGCATATGAACAGTGTTCAGAAATTTGATATCCTTTTAACATGAGTAAGCACGTTTTCGCGGAACAGACTAGAGTGTCAGACGCAGCATAACATACAATTCTTTTATTTCACATCATATATAAACTGCTCACAACAGAGATAGAAAACTTCCTTTAAAATTGTAGAAGGAATGCTGGGTACATACATATTTATTTGACATTTTCATACACAGGAATGTAATCCACAAAATCAAGAAGAAGCTGATATACCAACACGGACACCAAGTCGTAGAGAGTCTGGTAGTTCATCAGTTCTAAGCGACAATTCTTCTTTATTCTCTTTTAATTCCGACAAGTCACACAGCGGTTCCAGTAAAGAAGCTGTAGAAGACGAACATATCATCAACTCACTAATAGACAAACTAAAAGCGCCACTTGTCAGCTATGCAAATAGCACAGAGAACACTCAAGAGCCAGACATACATAATTCCCAAGAAGCAGCAAGAGAAAGTCAGATGCAACAGGAAAAATCTTTGGATAAAACAGATTTATCGCAATCAACTGAAGACTTTCTAGACGGTAGTCATGAGGCTTTGACAAATTTGATAAGTCG
>JAOBRC010629673.1:0-10797 GCA_027575255.1 Scolionema suvaense
AGTATTTTTGGTGACTTTTCGGGTCTGTAAAATAGTCCATGTTAATCGAAACATCACCAAACTTGGCAGACACATTGCGGCTATTAGGAAGGATTTTAGTAACATAAAAATCAGTGCGGCTGTGCCGCGCGCGCAAGAAAAAATTTTCTGACAGGGGGGTGTACACCCCCCCCCCTTTACCGACGAAGGGTTAAAATATGCTGACATCATCAATTATTCATGAAATCATCAATTAAAGACACATGGGTGGTAATTTCGGCCAAAAATGGCAATTTTCGAAAATTGGCCTCAGGTTCTGGGGAATCTCAAATTCTGTCAAAAACCATTGCACCAACTAAAAAAAGATGCCATATAATGGTTTCAGGCCCATTACACTAAATTCAGGTGATTTTGTAGTGATTTGACTCAGAAAAGGCACAAAATGACCTTACCACCTGCTAATTCGACCCAAATTTCAGTGTGAAGATGTCCAAATTTTGAAAAAGCGATGAATGCCCCTAAAAGCGTATTAGATTTCCGGAAAAGTCTCCAAATTTCAGCCCAAAATATTGATCCGTTAAAGAGATATCTGGGAAAAACCAACAGCGGGCTCTCAGAGCCCCCTCCCCAGTAGATATAGGGTTAGTGGAGGGCTGGCGATTGACTCATGGAAAATTGACTGAACCCCATTCTGTATGGGGGGGGGGGGGGGGGTTGATTCCGCCTCCCCTCGGGTTTTCCGGAAAATATCTCAAAAACGGCAAAAGCCTATGACTTGCTTTTTTTAGGCTTTTAGATACAGGAGGTTACGCATGTCCTGGCCAAATTTGGTGCAATTTGGTTCACCCGTTCCCGAGATATCGGCCTTTTGTTACGTGACATGCGATAAATTTTCTGCATTTTCAACACAGAAGAGGTTTGGGGACTTTATACCTATTTCTAGTCATTTAGGGCCCATTGGAATGTAACACAAGGACAGTCCAGTTAAAATAATTCATTATGGTAATTTTTGGTCTTTGGTGGTCATAGCTATAGTCGATCCGGAAATACTAGGGGGGTGGCGCAGGATACCCCCCCATACGTACAAAGACGTAAATGACCCCATATGGAATAGGGTTAATGAGTGAGGGGGAGTAGGACTTTCTGTAAACCAAGGGAGATGGTCGAAAGGGGCATGCCATCAAAGGAGTATACAAGCATATGCACTGCTTTCGAAGTAGGCTGCTGCGGCCTCAATGGGACTCCTACTGTAGTATTCTGGTCTTTCTGTCGGCTACTTTTCAAAATGTAACTAAATGAGTAAGGAAACGATTGCAATTTTCAGACTTGGAGCTGCCTAGTTCCACCCTGCAACCTGATAACTAAAAACTTTAGAACGCCTGCATGTGTTCATCTGTGAAGTATCAAAGTCATTAATCCAAAACCATTTGTGAGTGTTTTCAAGGCAGGGTTGTAAAATCGCTTTATGGTCAACATTAGAATGGGGAGGTGAAAGGGGTAGATTAAACCTCTCTGCACAATATGGAATGTGTGAACTTTTCCTAATGCTGGAAAATGTGACAAATGTGGAGAAGATAGGAAAAATTTGAAAGAGGAGGGTGAGATGGAAAGGGGGATGAGACCTTCATTGCATCTCAGGAAATACTCAGTGTGAACCTTTTTTCCTAAAGTAGCTATTTTTACACTGTTCTAAACTTATTAGAAGATTCTTGAATTGTTGTTGTAAGGCTTAATGTTGGGTCATAGAGGGCACCAAGACTAGACTTGTTGCCTCTAAAAAACGGCGTGACAGCAGATATTTTCTTCAGTAAGCATCAACGATTGTAATGTGGCATGAATTACAGGATTCGTATATTGACATCATGCTTTGGATTATCCGTTTTGTCTTCATGAAGCGTGCATTTGTTCTAATTTTCAGGAAATACATCAGAATGGTGGCTACACTATATCACTGTTTGTTGCAAAGACAGTTCTTTTCCCCCTGATTATGTGCGCTCTGATCTTCTTCGTTAAGCGAGTAAAGCGTGAGCACAGGGAGTTTGTTTTGATGGAAAAGTAAGTTGTACGGGGATGTTATATTTTCATGTATTTGCAGTATTTTAAATGAACAACATTATGCAACAGCGATATATGATTAGGCTGTATGTATGTGTATGATTCTGTGTGAATTAAATAACTTTGGAATACAATAACATGTGGATTTTGCATGAAGACACAACAGCTACAGTCATATTCTTATCAGCTGGCAAAATTGTGCTCGATACCTTCTCCTTTGAATCAACAGAAATTTCATTTATAGAATCTGTATTTAGCATTGTTGGATCTCTCCATTCTGATGTTGTCTACCTTGTTCAAAGTATTTCTCTTGCTGGGAGCAGTGAGTTGTAGAATCTTGATCCTTACCTTTCAATTGTGTGATTGAAAATATATAGCAGGAAAGAAATCATTGTTTGGGTTCTGCACTGGTGAAGCTTGCCTGGATATTTGTGAAATTGAGTTCCAAGTGTCTTTTACAGTCTGCTGTAAAGATGTAGTGCTTGATGATGACTTTGTGTCAAAAAGCTTAGTGCTGACTTAAAGTATGGTGCATACTAATTAAAATTAAAATTAAGGTGTTGTCTTCTCCTGTTCTGTTAGTTGTCTGATTGGGTGTGGACATTTAGCGGATTGGATGCTCATTTAATAGATTTGTGTGCAAGCAGTCAATCTTTGAACGGGTGTTCAATGATGCATGCAACTAGAAGGAGCAAATGGAATTATCCTCTTGCATACACAGAGATTTTGGTGGCAACTACAATCGAGGTTATGAGATCCATTTTGTCAATATTGCATCCATGTTTTGTTGTTGCGATAAAACGAATTCTTGTTTACTTAAGAGTAGCTTAGACAGGCATGTTTTTCAAATGATAGATGCTTGCACTGCATTGTAAGGGCATCCAAAATGAGAACCAGATCTCTCCATCTCTCCACATAGAGAATCATCATAAGTCTTGACTGCATAGAAGTGACAGAATGGCGAGAAGGGCACCTCATACCCCACTGACCTTTTCATGTGATCTTGGGTTAAGTTTATGAAATGCTAAAATTGTTATATTTGAGTCTGGACTCATGTTTGAAACTGCTCTTATTCCTCTTCTCCCAGGTCTCTTCTGTTTCTGGCTGGTACCTTTGCATTTTTGGTTTGTAAGTACTGACTTTGCATGGGATTTACTGAGTCATTGTACCTGTCAGCCATATTTTGTTCATAAATTTGTATTGCGCATATGTACAACAGCTCTAGATGGAGATGCACACATTGAATTGATGAGATGAATTACGCCATTATACCTTCTATGACTGCTATTTTGGACTCAAATTACAAATTTAGTTTAACGAAACACACACAAGATTGCCCAATTGCCATTGAATTTAATTTCGCAAGAATGTAAGATTTTTTTCATATAATTGTAAAAACAAACATAAGTGCATCAGCTGGAAATATTATACTTTCTGTCGGTAAAGAAAGAAAATGAGTGAAAAATTATTGTAGCAGTCACTGAATCATTGTTCTTTGTAAACTTTTCGATTCAGATTTGTTAACTTTAAAATCAGATTTACGCTTTATTCTTAACATCTCTGAAACTGAAAATGTGTTTATATTACGCTGTTAAACCAGAGCTCATTATTAAAGGGGCAATATTTGATTGATGTCTGAAAGTTGTTGAAAATGCAAGTTAGTTCTATTCAACATGAAAACAGCTACAATATAGGTTGCATACTTTTGAAACTCAGTCTTCCGTATAAAATTCATGTTTTTTAGCAAAAGGGTTTGACCAGGATCTGGATTTCTGGTAGATAACGAAATTCAAGAATTCAGCATCAAGATGAAGATATCTTTGCCTTGGTATTAACTATGGCCTTAATATTTAAGATTCCAATTTTTAGTCTGTAGATTCTATTGGATTCTGTCCCTTTAGTATTTGTGGCTTTGCTTCTGTTTATTTAAAAAATCTTGCTATTACAATGCTTAGTATGAGTAACAGTTTGGTATACACACTTTTTTTAATAAGAAAACAGTTTTTTAGGTCAAGACTCAATTTTCTTAGCAAAGGACTCAAATCGAGGCTGAAATTTTCTTTCTTATAAAAAAAAGTGTGTACCTTAAGGGAAGAAATTTTCGCGGGAATTAATTTTCGCGGTCCATGCTAAACAAAGCATTTCGCGGGAATAAATTTTCGCGGTTGAACACATTTTACAATTTTTTAGCAAGCTATTTCCCCATCGAAATAACATTTTAGCGTGCTGTACTTGTCACTGCAATGGATAGTCAATCTTAGTTCATAGGTAATTGATCAAGAACGCATTATTTTAAAGATTTTCGGGATTTTACTATATTTCTGTGGAATTTATTTTCGCGGTTCAATGGTGGATAAATTTTGCGGGAATTAATTTTCGCGGTTGACCATTTTTGGAGATAAAAAAGGGCATTTAATTTCGCGGATTTGCCCAAAAACCGCGAAATCCGCGAAATTTTCTTCCCGCGAAAATTTTTTCCCTTAAGGTAGCTGTTTGTTCACTTGGTTGTGGATTGGAGCAGGAAAAAGCGCAAAATACACGATGCAATTAAACACAAACATTGTACAATTTTCGCCCAATTCGATCAAGTTTTTAAAAGTTGAACGGTGTTCAACTTTGCCAGCTAATTGGATGAGTACAGCTCATTGTGTATGATTGACTGCCATTGCTTCCACATGGATCAATTAATTAAATGTTGATGTATCGGTGCTCACTTGCATTTGACATAAATGTTGATGTTGGAAGATACAGTGAGCATCAATATTGTGCTCTGTTCCAGGTAGTGTTCATTTTTCTGTAGTTATATGACTTTCTCTTCCTTTTGTTCTCGGTACCCATCGATTGGTTCACTCTGGTTGCGGATATGCCCTATATGTTACTTTCCTCTTCTTTTTGTTCTCAGTACCTATCGATTGGTTCACTCTGGTTGCGGATATGCCCTATATGTTACTTTCCTCTTCTTTTTGTTCTCAGTACCCATCGATTGGTTCAGTCTGGTGGCTGATATACCCTATATGTTACTTTTCTCTTCCTTTTGTTCTCAGTACCCATCGATTGGTTCAGTCTGGTTGCGGATATGCCCTATATGTTACTTTTCTCTTCCTTTTGTTCTCAGTACCTATCGATTGGTTCACTCTGGTTGCGGATATGCCCTATATGTTACTTTTCTCTTCCTTTTGTTCTCAGTACCCATCGATTGGTTCACACTGGTTGCGGATATGCCCTATATGTTACTTTTCTCGGACCTGCGCCAAGGACTCTTCTACGCTGGCATCCTGCAGTTCTGGTGTTTGTTTGCTGGTGAACATATTATGGTGAGTGGGAATGCAGTTCTGGTGTTTGTTTGCTGGTGAACATATTATGGTGAGTGCGAATGCAGTTCTGGTGTTCGTTTGCTGGTGAACATATTATGGTGAGTACTAATGCTTGTCCAACTTTGAACACTGAGCTCTGTAACTAAACAAAATGAGGATCTTGAACACTGAGCTCTGTAACTAAACCAAATGCGAATCTTGAGCGCTGAGCTCTGTAGCTAAACAAAATGACGATCATGAACACTGAGCTCTGTAACTAAACAAAATGCGGATGTTGAACACTGAGCTCTGTAACTAAACAAAATGAGGATGTTGAACACTAAGGTCTGTAACTAAACAAAATACGGATGTTGAACACCGAGCTCTGTAACTAAACAAAATGACGATCTTGAACACTGAGCTCTGTAACTAAAGAAAATGAGGATCTTGAACACTGAGCTCTGTGACTAAACAAAATATAGATGTTGAACACTGAGCTCTGTAACTAAACAAAATGAGGATCTTGAGCACTGAGCTCTGTAACTAGACAAAATGAGGATGGGACTTAATGCTGGTCCTATTCTGGAACAGAGTCATTTGTGAGGATTTATATCAGGCTGTTCTTTCAAACTAAGTGAGTAATTTACTTTGCCCCCCCCTCCCCCCAAATTCTGCATAAATCTTTACATCATTATCGTGAACACAGTAATACACGTAAAACTGAACTATACTAAATCAATTCACACCCACAAAATGATTTTTAACAGTTTCAACTGCTTCCAGCTTTCTCTCAGAAGAGGAATTCCACTTGGATTGCATCAGCTTCTCATAACCCATAGTACGGTAGTTTTCTGGGCGGAAATAAATAGACCATGCAGAGCATTCCGCTCTGTTGCAACACACCTTTGAGTGCATGCCGAACTTGCTGAATCTTGTTGCTAATAATTTTCGAGGAAAACTTGACTGTTTTCTCCAATTTTTGTCATATTTTTTTCCCAGAGACAGATCATCCAAAACTATCTACGGTAGGGAGGTACCTATAGGTGCATTTCAGGCCCTGAAATTTTTTTGAGCCTCCGGTCATTCGCGGACTAATCGAGTGTGCTATGGCAAAACAGCAGTGAGGTGACTATACTGATGATTGTCTTGCGCCACATACTAAATATTTGCTCATAAGTGCTTGCCCTTGTGAAGGAAAGTGCTTCTGTATTCTTGGAAGTCTACTTGTATAGACCAATCAGATTCTTAGAACCTACTGAATCAAAATGGAGGCTGTAGCTGCGATGCAGTGGAGCACGATGGATGCAGGCTGATTGACTATACACCACGTCACGTCAAGACCAGTCATATATTTGCTAGAGATTCAAAACCAAATATACGTTTTTTTTACAAGAACAAAGTTCATAAAAACATAACACTTTGAAGAACCAAAAGTTGAGAACTTGCTAAGAATACCAAGGCTTTGATTGAATAAAATTTGTTCTGTAAAAGTAGGACTTTGTATAGATTTCATTGCATGAGACTCACTGTTTAGCTATCAAGTACTATATTTTGCCGGTCAAGGCTAATTTTCTGTCGATTGCATACCAAAACCATCATGATATTTTGGTAACAATTAAGGTTTTCTGATAAATTTACCTAGGATCGAGCGAAGAACATCTTTGTTAGCTTAATTTTGATATAAGTTAAGCATATCGAAGCATATTTCGAAAAAGGTACGTTCTTATAAAAAACCCACATGTATCTACAAACAATCTATCAAGTTAATTAGTCACATAGATTGATTCATTGACTAATTTTTATTCATACAGCATTCATTTGTTGTTTTTTGCTCCGATTTCCCTCAGCATTTTTTTCCGAAGCGAGAGCAGCATTTAGCAATATGCTTCGGCAATTTCCAATTGCTGAGGCGAAATTTGAGGACTGTATCGTAGCCACAACAGAACTTTATGATTAAAATTGACACCTTACTCAAGCATTTATGTTCTACTTACACCACCAGCCAGCACCTCAAACGCTGGTAAAACGTGTAGATATTTATTTTCGCGATACCTATCTCAAATTTGAACTGATGTAAAGTGATTTGACTCCCGAGTACTGTAGGTGTGTTATAGTTTGATTGATTTTGAGCAATTGCTACTAACTCCATACCTTAGTCCCTTCAAATTTCGCCTGCCTTCCAAATTGGCTCCCTTTATTTTTTGTCCCTTTATTTTTGTCCCCTTTAATGTGCACCTTCGCCCCCTTTAATTTTCGCCCAAACGTCTCTTTCCCCTCCATCACCCAAGTTCTCAGCTAAAGCTTTTGATAGAAACTCAAACCATATTACCTCTGCAAATATTTGAGGTATCTGAAAATTTACGGAAGGCAGGCGTGCATTAAGAATATAAGAATGAGTTACTGGTGCGTGTGGGAATGAGTTTGGGGGACAGAGAAATGGTTTAAGGAAGTATGTAAGCTTCCTCCACACACTCCTTCTGTGGAATGTGTAATGCAAAGTGTATGTATTATCAAACTACTTTATTACATAAAAATGTCAGGGCAAGAAAATTTCGCGGTTTCGCGGTTGAGCCCAAAAGAATGCGAAATTAAAATGCCGTGAAAAACGCTTTTCCAGCTCAACCGTGAAATTAATATGCCGCGAAAAAGTGTATTGGGGCAACTGCGAAATCAAAATCCGGTTTTTACGCCGTAGAAAGTTTTCTTTATTTATATTTTGTCAAACACTAGTAAAAAATGAACCATTTTGGAACTAGCAAGTTTTTTGTGTTTTCATTTTTTACTCAGACCGCGAGATTGAAACGCAGCGAAATTTGTATTTTTGCTTGAACCGCAAAATTAAGATGCCGCTAAATTCACAATTTTGCCTGAACCGCGAAATTAAAATGCTGCGAAATGCAATTTCGACCAAAGAAACCGGGAAATTAAAATGACCGCAAAATTTTCTTGCAGCGAAATTTTCATGCAATAAAGTACTCAAATCCATTGTTGAGATGTTTCGCAATTCGGCAATTTCTCAGCCTTGTGAGGAGAGGTTGAGCAGCAACCTATGCTTTTGGGCACACAGGAGCATATAAATAAATTGAGTATGATTACCAGAGCCTGCCAACACCTGCCTGTGAAGTTTTTTGCGTGGAAAATCCTTGGTAAGGCCGTCTGGTACATGGAAAATCCTTGCCAGGACCATCTGTTGCGTAGCAAATCCTTGCCAAGACCATCTTATGCATGGAAAGTCCTTGCTAAGACTGTCTGTTGTGTCTCATTGCTCTTGTGTATATTATGACTGAATAGCCTGTACCATACCTAGCCCACTGTGCTTCACTTGCTTGCTTGGTCTGTTACCTTTCGCAGCATTTCTGCATTTGCTAATTATGCCATAATGAGCACATTAACACTACCAGCGACTTCAACTCATCAATTATGCATCACTCTACGCAATGCTTCAATACAATCTGATGTTAGTCATGAGGTTGCTACGGGAACATCTGACGCAAACTGCATATAATCAGCAAAGTTTGCTAATTTTTAAAAGTGGAGATTCGCGCCAAAGTAAGCAGACTCCGAGAGGACTTGATTCGAAGAGAGGCTGTGAGCAGGCTAATGACAAAAATGATCCATAATTAGATCTGTGAACCTGCACCAATTCTGCGAATTGTCAGTGTTTTCGTACTAATTTTGCAGGACCAAAAGGAGAGGAACAACATTGGTGTTTACAAATATGAGATGGGTTTCATCAGCGTCGGGTGCTTGAGTCTGGCTATCTTTGATTTGGTTGAGAGGTTAGTCTATTCATGTGCTGAGTTTGTCTACTGCAGGGTTTCGCCATACCCTCAACTGATAGGGAAGCAGCGCTGCAGCCAGGCATGTTTTTTTTATGTGATACTACGAAGCAGCGACCGGGACTCCTCAAATGGGATACCTTGCATTGCATGTTTTATTAGTGCTGTGCTTTGTTTGTGCTGAGTTTTCATGTACAATGATACCTGCACCTGCACATCCATTTTTTGTGAAAGACTTATTTCTTTATGTTTTCAATTTCTACTGTAGTATATTTTCTGAAACGCTAGCCGTGCTTTATTTGCTGTTTGTATATTACTTTAAGGCTCAAAAATTTCGGCGTCAAATATTTCGGCAAAAATGCTTTGGTGGAATTAATTTCAGCTGGATTTTCAGGACTGCGGCGGAAATAATTTCGGCAGGACTTTTTTATATGATTTTACCGACAAAATTTCGGCGAAGGGTGTATGATAAGTTTATTTGATATTGATTGATGCAATATTTGACTTACTAAGTTCAAGAAATATACCAAAAAGTTAAATTTTAATGTTTTTAAGTATATTGGAACCACTTTGAGCGGGGAGCATGGGAATTATAGAAAAATTGAAAAAAACAAAAATTTCAGCAGGAATCAATTTTGGCGGGACCCTAATATTCGGCGGAAAAAATTTTGGCAGTTTTGAATGTTCTCTACAGAACCAAACATATTGATTAGAATGCAGACCTACCAGGGTTAATTAAAGAGTGTCTTCACAGATCTTTCTTGTTCTTTGTTTTAATTTTTGGGTGTTTTTTCCGTTCTATGTGATTGCTGCACTTTAGCTTGACCATATTCTTTCTGGAGCCCCTCTTCTGATTTTTGAAAATACCTGCATTTGGGATGCATGGTCCAACTTGAAAACCTTCCGAAATCTCATACAGCTTTTTGACATATGTTTGCGCTAGAAATACGATTTCTAAAATTTTTCTTGTATCTGGGCCATTACCTTTTTAAAAATAACCTGCTCTCTGAAAGAATGTGTTCTAGCTTATAACTCAAGAAGTTCTCTGTCCAAATTTGCATTGTGAGGTATAAAAGAAAGCCACGAAGGAGGGTTTACAAGAAACCTTGTTGCAAATCGCCATCTTGCAATGCATTGTGGGACACCATCTTGCAATGCATTGTGGGACACTATCATGCAATGCATTGTGGGATGAGCTTGTGTAATGATCAATTTTGCAATCAAAAGGTAAAGTCCCACAATGCATTGCATGATGACGATTTGTGAAAAGGTCTGAAGGTGTAAATACGTTTATGGTTTTTCTTTGAGCACAAAGAAATTGCTCGCCAGCATATTTTACTCCTGTACCCTCCTTCACTGATCTGACAATTGGTTCTTCTTGAAAATTGACAATAGTGTTCATAAAGAATTGTTGAAAATGTGTACATCATTCAGTGCTTTGGGACATAGTGGTTCTTGGATTGTGGTGAGCAAGGGCAGGTCACAAAAAGCCCCGGGTCAAAGAAACTGCTTTCTGGAATTTATTCAGCATTTCTTTGTACACTTGGATAATGCACCATCAGCTTGCGCCCTGATTAAAAAGAACGCTAGTACCGTAGAGAACAGTTCTCTAGAATTCACATAGTGTGACTCCCCCCTTTCTTAAGGGGGGGATGCAGCTTTGGAAAAATGCCCAAAAGGGGGGGGGGGGG
>JAOBRC010629784.1:0-38340 GCA_027575255.1 Scolionema suvaense
TCATAGCCCATTTTTCAGATAATCTGTCAAGGAATGCATGATAACGACTTTTTTAACAATTTGTTAACAGTGCCATACCTATTGACAAAATAAAAGAGCCCATTAGAATTAGCAAACTGAAAGTGGAGAAAAGTCATTTTATCTACAGTAATAATAACCGAGGTATAGCAATAGAAGGTTACAATGTTGTGATGTTTGGTTGATTATTAAATCTTATTAATCATTCTGTTTGACATTTTTAAATGCATAGGGAAATAATAGATGTATTGGTTGTATACGGATGAAACAAATTTATATCGAAATAGCTCTGATTTTTTTATCTATGGTGGTGTTGCTATCTCGTCAACCAATATGGAAGTTTTATCAAATAAGATTGAAGGAGTTAGAGAAGTATATGGTTTTTAAGCCAGCGATGATTTGAAGTTTAATGCTTCAGCTCATCCAAAGCATGTTTGGCCACACGAGCGCGCATTATTAAAACAGGAAATTTTAAACATAGCAAAAGAAATGGACGTGAAGCTATTTATTTCACTAATACATCATAGCGTTGCCAACGATCCAAACGATCCAGATGAAGTTCGAAGCATTAAGCAAATATGCTATCATTTTGATTGTTTTTTAGGGAAAGAATCCAAAGTAGGATTGGTTTTACTAGATCATTTTTCAGATAAAAAACTTAAAGATATCTTACGTGAGCAATTCATGGTAGGCATCAAAGGACTGCCTTATTCAGATGCATTAAGGTTTGATAGAGTGCTTGGCTTTTATTTGGCCACTATTGGTTCATCGCATTTTATATCATTAGTTGATGCCATACGTCACATTATTAACGAGCGAAATAATCCTGCTGCAATAGAAACGATGTTAGCACAACTTAAACCTATATTTGTTAAAAATGATTTAGGGAAAGTGGAGGAAATTTCATTATTTTTTAAAAATTATTTGGATGCAAAAAAGGTAAATTATTAATATGGATGAACAGAATTTAATAAACAAGATTGCTTTATTACCAAAAGAAGATGATAAAGACGATCCACAAGTCCTAAAAGCAAGAAAGAAAGCAAGTCGTTCATATATTACATGGATAGATCAGGAAGATAATCTATTAGCTAAAATGTGTTTGCTTGGATATTCATCAAAAAAGATAGCTAATTTATTACAACGCTCACTTAGCGCTATCCAAGCCAGGATGAAAGCACTGGACTTAACGCTTGAAATGGAGGCAACATCGGAGAAAATAACACAAAAACATGGTAATAAAAATGAAGTTAATAATGCTATGGTAATAAATTTATTACGTTATTGGCGAAACTCGATTGCCGATATGGATAAAATGGGTTTGAGTAAATCGCAAATGAAAGCCGCAGAATCATTTCCTAGCGATGTTTTTAAATCAGGACAATTACCGGCCCGCGATGTGGAACACTTTTTTATTGAAGCAGAGAAAGAAATAGCTAAAAAGAGGAAAAAACGTCCTCACCAAAAAAACAAAGAGGAAATAGATAGCATTAATAAATTAAAAGTCGTGATTTCACCTTATGTTGCAATGAAAATGCAAGAGCATAGCGAAGAAATTCAAAATGAAAGGATGCATAAAGTGGTTTATCCATTGTGGATGGTTGCAGATTTAATGCGTGATGGTCAGCTAAAACCTGATGAGGAACGCACGTTACCTTGGATAGAGCGTCGATGCTTAACACCCAATGAAGAAAGCGCAGGTTATCCGGTGATTGCTGATGTTAAAGACGTTGATGATTTTTACATGGAACATCGTGATGAAATTGAAGAAGAAAATTTAACTTGGGAAAATTTATATCAGCTATCTGAAAATTTATTGAATGCAATTACCCAAAATAATAAAAAGCATGCATTTGTGGAGCAGCGCTATAAACTCAAAGAAAAAGGTTATATTTTACCTTTTAGTGATACCAAAGGCATGTCGCACCATATTATAAAAACGTATGACCAATACATTTATAATAAAAAACGTAAACTTCCAAAACTATTAGAGCAATTTTGCTATTTAGATAAAAAGAAATATGAAAGTGATAAATCTAGAGATGAACTATATGAACTTAATCAGTACCATCTTGGACAAATGGTAGGAAAATATCCACTATCACCCTCTCAACGGATGAGCTTAAATTATTTACATGATAAAAATGATAATGACCTTTTCACAATACATGGACCACCAGGCACAGGAAAAACAACACTGCTACAAAGTGTGATTGCCTCACTATGGATACAATCAATTATAGAGAATAAAGCTTCGCCTATTATTGTTGCCTGTTCGAGTAATAATTTAGCCATTCAAAATATTCTTGATAGACTGCAAATAGATACAGATATCCCAGATGCATTTTATTCACGGTGGTTGCCTAACTTAATGCATTTTGGCTTTTATTTATGTCCTTTTGATGAAGCTCGTATTAAAGACGCGCGAGAAAAAAAATATTTGTACCGCACTCAAGAGAAATTGTCAGGCTCAATGAAAGAGCTTTACTCTTTCGAATACTTGGAAAATGCGAAAGAATATTACTTGCAAAAATTTAATCAGCATTATTCTAAACAAATGATTGACCTTAACAAATGTCAAAATTTCTTAAAAAATATAATTAAAGATAAACACAAATTGCTATTAGAAATATTATCAAAGACGAAAAATATAGCCGAAGCTGAAAATGTCTTTATTGAAAATCATGGCAACCTTGATGAATTAACGAAAAATATAGCAGAAATTAACGAAAAAATGGCTGTGCTTGATAAAGATAAGAAAATCCATCAAGACGTTGAAAAGGCATGGCTTAATTTTGAGTTGAAAGATTTAAAATGGTTAACGCTATTTTCTTGGTTGCCACCAATTCGAGCAAGATTAGAAGCAAAAATAAAATTGTTCTTTTATAATTACCCTATTTTGCAAGGGCAAGCGATTAAAAATGCTTTAGATGCTAGGGCTGTAATTGATAAATTCATTAAAGATCTTAACCAACAAAGACAAGATTTGGTGAAAATACGAGAAGAATTAAAAAAAGCAAAAGATGATTATTTAGCACTAAAACAACAACATCGAAGTTTGATGGAGCAGTTAGGACATAAAGTGGTTTGTGATAATTTGTTTGATTATTCTGATTTGAATAACTTACATGCCACACTAGATAAAACATTGCGCTATGAATTATTTTATTTGGCCACACACTACTGGGAAGCGCTCTGGTTATCAGAAGCTTTAGTTATTGAAAAATTAACTTACGACAAAGCAGATAGGGAAAAATATTGGTCAATTCAAGCGATGTTAACCCCTTGTTTGGTAACGACGTTCCATTCTGGACCAGCATTTTTTAATTTTCTGGGGCATACTAAAGAATTTGAAACCGCTAGTGATTTTATTGATTTGTTAATTATTGATGAAGCAGGGCAGACCATGCCAGCATTTGCTGCCCCTATGTTATCGACAGCTAAAAAAGCGCTATTTGTTGGTGATGCAAAGCAGATCGAACCTATTTTTAAGCTAACAGAGAGTATTGATTTAGCTAACACTAAAAAATTTGGTATTTGCAAAAATGACAAAGACTATAATGTATTAAAAACGTCTGGTATTTTATGTTCAGGTGATCAAAAAACAGCTCATGCTTATGGCAACATTATTCTATTAGGACAAAGACTTGCTAAGCATTATTTAAATGGATATGTTGTTCCTGGATTAATGCTAAAAGAACATCGACGTTGTGCCAAAGCAATTATTCAATATTGTAATGAATTATGTTATGACGGTCAGTTAATTCCTTTAACCCTAGAAACGTCTTGCTTGTATCCTCGCATGGGCTATGCGCATATTAAAGGACAAGCTAAAAATCATGGCTCTAGCCAATCTAATCAGTTGGAAGCACAAGTCATAGTGAACTGGCTGATTAAGAACAAAGATAATATTTTGAAAACCTGCCAGGCTAATACGCTTGACAAATGTATTGGTATTATCACTCCCTTTAGAGCTCAGAGTAATGTTATTAATAATATTCTAGGCAATCATGGAATTGAATTAGACCGTGTAGGTACTGTTCATGCATTACAAGGTGCACAAAAACCTATTATTATTTTTTCATCAGTTTATACAGCCAATGAAGATCGATATCAGAATTACTTTTTTGATCAATCACCTAATATGTTAAATGTTGCCGTATCACGAGCGCAACAGGCCTTTCTTGTATTTGGTGATATGGACATTTTTGAACCACTTAATACAAATAAGCCATCAGGGTTGCTTGCAAAATATTTGTTTAGCAAGGAAGAAAATGAAATCACTGATATTATTCAACCTAAATTTTCACGTGTTAGAAATAATGGAGCAATAGAACAAATTACGACATTAGAAAGACACCGGCAAATATTGGTCGGTACATTTCCTAGAGCCAGGCAGACATTGGTGATTGTTTCTCCCTTTTTGCGCACAAATGCGATTGTAGCAGATAATATTCTAACGCTAATTAAAGAGAACATTAGCACTAAAGCAATTACTGTTTATACTGATCCTTATCTAAATCGAGGATATAAAGACGAGTTTACGGAGATGGTAAAAGCACTTCGTGCTCATGGCGCCAAGGTTAACTTAGTAAAAAATGTACATTCAAAGATCCTAGCAGTCGATGATCGAGTAATTGTTGAAGGTTCATTTAACTGGTTGTCTGCTGCAAGACTTAATAAAGATTTGATCAGAGAAGATACATCAATTCTTTATATGGGAGAGCATGTTAAACAATTTATCAAAGAAGCTATTGAGCCTATAGAAAAAAAGATAATAAATTAACTGATTCCAATATTGAAATAAACAACTATATTTTAAATTAAATAACGTGGCACAATGAGTCATGAGGTAGGCAAATTCCAAATGTGTTTCCTTGCGTCACGGTGGAGCAATCAGCTTAGCAAAGTTGAAAAGATTGCCGTTCAACGTGACACAAGGCCTGTTGTAGATTGGATCTATGAGGTAACAGGCTTATCATTGAATAAGATTAAGCAGCTGTCTAATGAGTTGTACTAACCTGAGGTTAATTCCTCTGGTAAGCCTTGTTTTTTAGTATCTACATATGGTTGCTAAGACTATTTATCATTAGTCTTATTATAAGAAAAACAACTACTTACCCTTGCAGCGCTGTTTTTTTTGTTTAAAAAGCTTGCTTTTTGATCAATAAAAGGCTATTATAGATTTGGTCAGTTTAGATATGATGACCATGTGTTAGGCACAAAAGTGTTTGCGCTGATCAGGGGATTGAAAAGATAAATAAAAAAGACAAAACATTGTCAGTTAAGGATCCACTCAATACCAGTCCTGCTATTGATTCATTAACGCTCATTAACCCATCGCCTGAGGTTGAACTAGCAGGTGATCCGCTTAGTACACGGAATCTTACTAGTATTTACCAGCAATATGTAGCCACGCCAACGGTTAACCCTGCCCAACAGATCCGTTCTCAGCATATCGCTTATGTAGAGCATTGGCATGCAGTCTCTCAGTCAGGGCCTCGTCAAACGTGGCAAGTGAAAACCCCGGTATCATCGTTTACCAGTTGGGAATCAAAACTAGGCCAGCTTGATGATGAGGGAAAGTTAATGGTTGATGGCAGTATTGATCAAATGATGAGCCGCAAGACCTCAGGCATCACGTTTTCCCTGTTAAGTCATATGTATGGATTTTCAACAGTATTTAGTGTGATATTGTACTTAAGCGAAGTTATTTTAGAAACACCGACAATCACGGCACAAGAAATCTGGTTTTATTTAGTGAATGATAGGATTTATTTTTTACCACTAATGCATTCCTTTGTCGAAAAATTACAACCACTTATTAATAAAGAAAAAAGATATGTTGATGAACTAATTATTTTTAATGCCTCTGATCGTATTTATCAACAGCATGTTAAATCGGTAATGTCTGCGGATTTTTCTACACTTGTTGATATGCAAGAAAAAAATAGGCGACCAAATTTAACTTTATTAAAACAAGCAATGTAATTCTTAGAAGGGGAGCAATGAAACCATTAACAGATGTAATTATTATATTTGGCTACAATAATACTCGAATTTATGATATTGAACGTTTGAAAAATCTATGTAAGCAGCGTTTCAATGCTGATATTGTGCTATGTAAAGATACTATCTCTTCTCAAGATCGAGAATTGACACTATATACACTGGCTATTCCACTAGCAATTGATTCAGTTGATACCATAGAAGCTAGTATAAAAATACTAGATGATTACATTGATACACAGCGTTTAAATCCGATTGGCTGTTTGCCATTTTCAGACAGAGGGGTACCATTAGGTAGCTATTATGCTCATCATAAAAAATTAGTTCATGATGCCTTAGAAACTTCATTTGCTTGTGTAGACAAGTATCGTTTTAGAATGCTGGAAAAACAAGCAAATACCCCTGATTGGTATAAAAAACCATTCTTCAAAAAGGTTAATAGTTACCAAGAAGCTAAAGAGCTTATGGTGGATACAAAACAGTCCTTGTTTTTTAAACCCACATCGGAAGGAAACAGCCGTGGTTGTGTTGAAATTAATTCTGTATCAGCATTAAAAACCAATAGAAAGCTGTTAGAACCTTACTTTTTACAAGGTGTTATTGCTGAAGAAAATATTATGAATTGTGATGAATATAGTTTTGACGGCATCGGTGGTCACTATGTTATCGTCGAAAAGACGACTTCATCAGGCCAATATCGAGCAGAAACTCAACATATTGTTCCTGCGCCTTTAGCAGATGAGGATTATGAAAAACTGATCTGTGCAGGAAAATGTGTAAATCAGTTCATTGGTTCAAATAACGGAGCAGTACATAATGAACTGCTCTTTAATAAGCGAGATAAAACCGTTTACTGTGTTGAGCCTAATCGACGCCCTGGAGGATTAAAAATGTGGGATTGGATAAAATACGCTTTCCCCAATATTGATAATTGGCAAAATTGGTTATCTTGGGCGACAGGTGAAGCTGTGATGCCATCACCATCACAACGAGAATACTATGTTGGTTGTAGAATGTTACAATCATCTATTGATGGTCGAATTAGTCAGATTAATCATGCAGAAATTGATGATCTTAGACAAAACAAAAGTATCATTGAAATTAAAATTGATAAGAAAATCGATGACATGGTGACAAAGACATTAAAGCAAAATGGTGATTTTCTAGGTTATTTGGTTTGTAAACATGCTTCTATTGTTCGTTTGCGTGAATTACTGGATGAAAGGGAAGCTACATTACAAAAAACAATCATGGTAATGTAGTCTCATTGAATAAAATGGATATTTATGTTCAACAAAAGCGATAATTATTACCTTTATGTCTCTAGGGCAATTTCAGCATTGTGCTTATTCGTTATTTTGGCAGAAGCGAATGTCTGGTTAGATACGATTAATAATACTTTGTTAGTCTTAGGCTATCGATTATTTATTATTGCTACTCCCTTTATATTTTTATTAGTTAGGCATAAAGTAAGTATTATTGCCTTTATTATTGCAGAGTTAGGCTTAATAAGCTGGTTGTTACATTTTCATCTTGTTGGCACCTTATGTGTTGCGCTTGGCTTATCGGTGAGTGGTTACATGCTAAAATACTATGCTGCTCTAACGTCTAAGGGAGCAGCAGGTAATAAGATAGCATTAAATTTAGGTAGTGTTTTTTCAGGATTGACATTAATTGTATTTCACAATGAAAAGACGATTATTATTATTTGTCTAGGTTTGATTTTGTTATCTCTTGGTACTTTTATGCATTATTATCGTTGCCAAGATATTAAAAACTATAAAGTATCTGAGGATGATTTTGCTTTATCGGGTTTACTTTCACTTAAAGGAATTGCTTGGGCATTAGTGGGATTTGTTATTGGAGTAAAATTAATTGCCATTTTCACTATCTTACCGCAATTTATACTACAAAAAACACCGCATTTACCGCGATGGTATGGTTTAATGTTAATTGTGAATTGCGTCATTATCTTGTTATTTCAAATGCCTGTAATGAATATTATTAAAAATTGGAATATATATAAAGCCTTGTCACCACTATTACTAAGTGCAATTATTGTATTAGCATCACCTTTTTTTCATTTAAATTCAGTTATTGGTGCTACATGTTGGATTGTGCTGCTGTCTGTTATTGAATGTACGATTAGTTATTTAGATAAATTAGCAAGAGACGATGGCTATCTCTTAATAAAAGAAGCTGCTGTAGGCATTGGTAGTGCAGTCACGGTATTAGGTGTTAGAGGTTTATCACCTACATATGGTTCATTACTCGTTGGAACAGGTGCCGTGTGCCTGATACTAATTAGTTACTTATTAATATGGTTTTCAACTCAGAGAATAACATAATATTAAGACTGGATTAATGATCTGTTCCTTTGATTTATCAAGTAAATTATTTCGTAAATTTATTATTGTTAAATCGTTGTTAATAGCATATCATTCTATAACATCAATTCGAAAAACTGGTATGTTCCGCTGAAAAGTGCAATATTTCCGACTTTTAAAATACCGTTTGTCCGAGAGAGTGGAAAAAATTAAATTTTAACTCATTGAAAACTATATATAAATACTTAAAGTTATATTTTTTAAGAAAATTTTTAATGAAAAAATTAGCATGCTTGTTATTGGAATGTTTGCACTGATTAAGGGATTGAAAAGATGAATAAACAAGATAAAAAATTGTCAGTTAGGGATCCACTCAATAACGCTTTAGTTTAAGCACATGCTTACAAACTGACAAAAAATCCACGCTATCAAAATATTGTTAAGGCAGTTACTAATAAATTAGATTTTTTATTAGATACGTTGAATCCTAGTTGTTCTATAGGAGCTTACTGTGGTTTGGGTTCATTTTTGTTGTTTATTCATGAATTAGATCAACTTGAATTTCTAGAAAGTACCAATACATTGATTGGAAAAGTTACGAATCACTTTGAACAACATTTTGATCCTGATTATCCATTATTCGATATCATTGATGGTAGCGCAGGGTACTTGCTTTCTCTTATTCGTGTTCGTCACTTGTTAGATGAAAAAACTTTCTAAAAACAAGCACGATTATGTTTGTCACATTTGATGAAAATTTATCCTGACCCCATTCAAATGCCGTTGAATGAGGGAAATAAACGTTATCAAAACAAAACGATATTAGGCTTTGCTCATGGTCTAATTGGCCTAGCTTATGTCATCAATCAATATTTGCAAATAAATGATGACTCTGTAGCGCAAGATTGGTTGATAAAGGCTTTAGAGATTAACCAAACAGCATGGGACAAAAAACTCAATAATTGGGCACAAACAGCTCAAATTGAGTTGAATAAAGATTCAGAGAAAATAGATTACCCTGAATCTTGGTGCTATGGTCGTATTGGCCAAGGTGTTTTTTACTTAAGCTTACTTAAAACTAAACATTGTGATGCTAAAAAATATATACAATCTGCTATTCAGGGAGTACTAGATAATAAATTAACGGGCTTAATGAACCTGTGTCATGGCGACATGGGCACATTAGATTTTCTCTTAATGGCACAAGAGTGGGGTTTTTTGCAGTCTCAATTTTCAAAACAACAAGTAATGAACATTCTTCTTCCACGGTTAGAAAATATTAGTTTAATTAAGACAGATCATGTTGGACCTATTTTTCTTCCCGGCATCATGACAGGGCTAACTGGTGTTGCTTACCAATTATTAAGAGTCATTAATCCCAATAAAATACCTTCTATTTTATCGCTGGGATTTGTCTAATGAGGCAATTTGGGTTGAAATGGCTTTTAAGAAAAAAAATATTATATGGTCTATTTGCTATTTTTAGCATAACGAGTGTATGGGTCTTTAATAAGCACCATAGAAAATCGACTGCTGTATTTCAGCCTCCAAAAACGTTAGTCTCAGTACAGTTAGTAAAAAAATCAAATTTAATTCATCATCTATCTTATATGGGTAATTTAAGATCCTCAAATACGGTCATTTTAACGCCTGAGATTAATGGCATTATTGAATCAATTGCTTTTTATTCTGGTGAGTTTGTTAAAAAAGGGTCTTTATTACTGACGTTAAAACATGAACAAGAAAATGCCGATCTGGAAAAAGCTAAGGCTCAATATGATCAAATTCATGATCAATATCAGCGCTCAAAAAAACTTTATGCTGATAAAATCATTCCACAAGTTGGTATTGTGCAATTAGAGTCGAAGCTAAAAGTGGCTAAAGCTAATTTAGATCAAGCGCAAACGGCTTTGGATCGTTGCTTTATAAAAGCACCATTTATAGGAAAATTGGGAATTCGCAATGTCAATATTGGTCAATACATTCAGCCAGGTGACAAAATTGCCAATTTAGTATCCATTCCTGTTTCTTTTGTTGATTTTAATGTGCCATCCAATGTGGCTAATTTATTGCTTAACTCTGCACAATTAACGCTGATTCTACAAGGTTATACAAAACCCATTAAAGCAAAAATTGTTACAATGGATTGCGTTGTTGATCAAAATACTCAAACGATTGCTATTAGGGCTAAAATATCGAATAAATTAGTAGCCATACAATCAGGCTCAGTTGCAAAAGTACTAATTAATATTCCATATAAAAACCAAGGCATGCTGATTTCAGAGCATGCAGTTCAGTATGAACCCTATGGGGCTTTAGTTTATATCGTTAATCATGGAATTGCCAATCTACATTACATACAAACACAGCAATATCAAGGTAATCTAGTGCTTGTGACTTCAGGTTTAAAATCGGGTGACAAGGTGGTCACAGCTGGACAAGACAAATTACATGATGGCGACAAAGTTATAGTGTCATGAAATTTTTAAAACTGATTATTAAAAACGAAATGATATCGATATCACTAGCATTATTGATTATTGTGCTGGGTATCTTTTCATTAAAAGGTATTGCCATTCGTTTGTATCCCAAAGTCACACGGCCGATTATTTCGATTTCAACAATTTATCCTGGAGTCGGTGGCGATGTTGTGAAAGGTTTTATTACCTCACGTTTAGAAAATGCGATTACGGGAATACCAAATATTAAATATATTACTGCTAGTAGCACAAAAGGGTCTAGCCAAATCCAGGTTTATTTAGAGCCTAATACAAATGTGCAATCAGCAATGATCAATATTATGGACAAAGTAAATGAGCAAAAAGCTTATCTTCCAAACGAGGTAAAAGGTCCGATTGTCCAACAAGCTATTGAAACAAATCCCAGTATGATTATTGCTTTTATGAGCAAAAAAATGCCGCGTGTGCAGCTTGCAGAATATTTACGACGAGTCGTTAAACCCGAATTAGAAATAATAGACGGCGTTGGGCAAGCCAAGGTGATGGGGCAACAATATGCATTAAAAATTAATTTGGATCCTAATTTATTATCGGCATATTCGTTGACGGCCAGTGATGTATTATCGGCATTAAAACAAGAGAATGTATTATCACAAACGGGAAATTTAGAAGGCAAAGAATACAATTATAATTTAGAAATAAATAGCCGATTTTCCAATCCGAGCGCATTTAATCAGTTAATCATAAAGCAGGATGACAAAAGTTTGGTAAAGTTAAGCGATCTAGGTCAGGCTAAATTCACAGCTGAGGATAATAGAATAAATGCATTTTATAATAATCAAAATGCCACAATGATTTTTGTTAATTTGATTCCAGGAAGTAATCCTTTATCTGTATCTAAGCAAGTTAAAAAAGTCTTATCACAAATGAATGGCCACTTACCTTATGATGTGAAATACAAAGTAATTTTAAATGTAGCTGATTATATTGATGATTCTATAAATGAAGTACTATGTGTATTAGTGATTGCCATGATAATTATTTTACTTGTATTAATTTTTTTATTAGGCTCGTGGTTAACAGTATTCATTCCATTAGTAACAATACCCATCTCATTAGTGGGTTGTCTTTTTCTAATTTGGGTGATGAATTATTCTATTAATACTTTGACGTTATTAGCGATGGTATTAGCTGTTGGTCTTGTGGTGGATGATGCTATTGTTGTGGTAGAGAATATTTTTAGACATTTTTCGACTACTCCGAATCGGTTTTTAGCAGCTTATCTGGGCACAAAAGAAATTCTCAGTGCTGTGATAGCCATGACATTAACGTTAACTGCTGTTTTTGTCCCACTCTTTTTTATGGGTGGAGTCACTGGAAAGCTATTTATTGAATACGCTTTTACGCTAGCAGCCAGCGTATTAATATCAGGTGTCGTGGCACTGACCTTAACGCCAATGATGTGTGCTCGTATTCTGCCAAAATTAGAAGAAAATAATCGACTTCAACAATTTTCAAACACATTAATTACTTTTTTACAAACAAAATATCATTATTTATTAGAGAAAGTATTTAATAAAAAATCAATTGCTATTGTCGTTTGGCTTATTTCAATAGCTGGCGAATTCTATTTGTATGAAAGCCTACCAAAAGAGCTAGCACCACAAGAAGATCAAGGTTACTTAATGATATCTGGCCATGGTCCTATTAGCGCAAACCAAAATTATGTCACCCGTTATTTACCTAAAATTAACCACATCCTCACTTCGCTACCTTCTTTGAAAAGTACTTTGTTGTTACAAGGTATTCCTAGTGTCAATGGTTTTACTGCATTTGATATTTTTACAGATCACAGTCAACGTCATATAACAGCAATGCAGTTACAACCTAAATTACAAAGCGCCTTGAATAAATTAGTAGGCATGGATAGTTATGCTATTTTGCCAAGTAGTTTACCTGGGGGGTATGGATCTGCATTTCAATTAGTACTGTTATCAACTGCAAATTACAAAGATTTGCATAAGTATGCAAAACAATTTGAACAAAAAGCCATGATGAGTGGTTACTTTACCTATTTAAAAGATGACTTAAATTACAATGTGCCACAATACCAGTTAAATATTAATCGTTTTGCATTGGCTGCTCGTCATATTTCAATGAATGAAGTCACAAACTCCCTTAAACTTTTAACGGGTAATTTTGAATCCCAACAGTTTAGCTATTTTGGTCGAAGCTATGATGTTATTTTGAATGAATTTTCTAGATTTAGAAACAATCCAGATAAGTTAAATTTGATTATGGTAAAAAACAATCAAGGGAGGTTGGTGCCTTTATCTAGTGTGACCAGTATGCAGGTTAAAGTAGCGCCAAGTAGCTTAAATGAATTTCAAAAACAAAATGCCATCACCATTATGGGGCAGCTATCTCATCATGTGAGCTTGTCTCAAGTCATCGTTTATTCAGGAAAATTGGTTCAACAAATTTTACCCTCGTTTGTGCATTATGAATATTCAGGCCAAACAAGACAATATCTAAAAGAGGGCAACCGATTTATACAAATTTTCATATTGGCGGTTATTGTCATTTTGTTAATTTTAGCTATGCAATTTAATAGTTTAAGAGACAGCTTATTAATTTTATTTGGAAGCGTCCCTATGGCATTATTTTCAGCACTGATACCACTTAAATTGGAATGGGGAGATATTAATATTTATACACAAATTGCCTTATTAACTTTAGTTGGTTTAATTGTTAAACATGGCGTATTGATGACAAAATTTGCTAATCAATTAAAGCTAGAGGGCTTTAATAAAGCACAAGCCATATTACAAGCTGCAATTATTCGATTTCGCCCCATCCTGATGACGACAGTAGCAATGGTTTTAGGCGCAATACCATTAATATTAGCAACAGGCGCAGGTTCAATTAGTCGCTTTCAGATGGGAATGACAATCGCATTAGGCTTATCCTTAGGAACATGTTCTACATTATTTGTTTTCCCTGTTCTATATCAGTTGTTTTCAAAAAATGTTGAAAAAAGACCTGAATTTAAAAAAGCTTTTTAAAATATATTTTTCTAATAATGATACTTTCCATATCATTAAGCGAATACTGTTTTATAAGCGCAATTATTTAAGCGTATTGATTGCTTTTGTTTTATTAATGCTTGGGCGAGGAGCAATCTTATATTCAATTTATATCTACAAAATTATTATTGACTCTATAAATATATCGAAATCAACGTTTGCTGTTCCTATCGGAATACTTATTGTTTATGCTATTGTTCGATTTTGTTCCGGAATAAATTTATTGTTTTCTAACATTACATTTTCATTTTTAGCTCAGAATTCATCTAGAAGCCATGCATTGGATATGGCACTGTTAACAAATTGTTAAAAAAGGTGTTATCATGCATTCCTCGACAGATCGTCTGAGGAATGCGCTATGAATCATCGCCTTTATCCGCTCAAAGCAGAGCGATTCAATGAAGTGGTTAAGCCGCTGTTGGATCAGTTTAAAGATAGACGGGGCCGACCTGGCAAGCTCAAGGATGATGATTTTTTCTGCGCGGTTCTTTACGTTGTTCGCACCGGTATTCCTTGGCGAGATGTTCCCAGGTGTTAGGGAGGCTGGCATACGATCTATAGGTGATTTAAACGCTGGAGTGAGTCGGGTTGGCTTTGGGCCTTGCTGCGTGCTTTGCAGGCCGAAAAACGGCTCGTTGTGAATCTCAGTTGGGTGGACAGTACGACAGTAGGGGTTCATCGACAGGGGTCGGGAGCCATAAAAAAAACGGCACACCATCACTGGGTCGAGGGCGCAAAGGGGTGAGCACCAACATTCATGTCGGTCTGTCAGCTCATGGCATACAAGCCGCTTGTTTATCTGAGGGACAAAGGACCGAGATGAGCCTGTTCTCTCCATTGTGCAGACAAGGTCGCAGGGGATTGGCTATATTGTCGCAGATAAAGGCTATGATTTTTTAGCGGTTCATACCCTAATCAAAGAGGCAGGGAAAATACCCGTCATCCCCCGACGTAAAAAGGCCGTGGTGCCTGGCCTGAGAGCAGAATATAAACGCCTATATAAAACACGCTGCGCTTAGGAACGTTTCTTTGCCAACATTAAAGAAAATAAAAGGAGTGCTCTACGTTTCGATAAACTCGACTTGACTTTCTTTGCCTGCTTCTCTATTGCCTGTATGAAAATCTTGGGAGTAATTTGTTAACAGTGCCATAGCTATTTTTTGTTGTAAATCAGTCAATATAGATGGTGTATATCTAGCAAAATGATGGAAATCATCTATTCCAATGTCATGAGCAGTAACAATATCAACTTTACATGCAAAAAACCATTTTGGTCTGTTATACACTCAATAGAGTGTGTGCTTCCACAAAGAAATTCTTCGACTTGTAGTTCAACCTTATTATTATTAGCTAATAATGATTTACCTAAGTAACTGCGAACACCATTATAAACTTCATTGAAAATTTGAGGTATGTCTTCTCTACCGGTTATCTTTCGTACAAAGATACTGGAGTGTAAGTTCGATGGTTTAAGAATAATAGGCATTTTTTGCAAGTGAAAAAATTGCAACACATCATTAATATTTTTTACCTTTGCATATTTGATATTTAGTTTATAAGCATCATTATTTTTTTCTCCGTACTATTTGTTTCAATAATAACTTGTCTCTGCAAATTTCTATTGCTTTAGTATTTAAATGATTGATGCCTAGTAGTTTACATATTTTAATATATTGACTCACATAAAATTCACGCAAATTGATAACGGCTTTTATTTTATAACAATTGGACAATATTTTAATTAAATAATTCTGGCTCAATATGCTGTATTCCAGATATGCCAGCTAAAGGACCAGTTTCTGCAATCACAATATGGTTTGTCTTTGGCGTTAATATAGCATCCCCGTTATTGCAAACCAACTTCATTGCAACTTGATTTGACATAGTAGTAGTTGGCATAAATAAAGCACATTGCTTACCGAATAGTTCTGAAATCATAATTTCCAGGCACCTAACTGATGGATCTTCATCATAATACGAATCCCCTACCTTTGCCTTTAGCATGTGTTTTTTCATTTCTTTAGATGGTATTGTTAAAGTATCTGATCGTAAATCAAATATATGTTTCATTTGACTTCCTTAAGTAGTAAATTGTCATGCCAGAAACGGCCAAGATAGATATGGATATATATAGCAAGATCATTGAATTTATATTATATTTTGATGCTACGTAAAACCCAAATATTGAGCTCAAAGATTGAGCGATAGGTAGTCTTAAATTAGAAATGGTTAAATATTTCGCATAATGATCTGACTCTGCATGATCCACCAACATAACTAAAGCACTGGGTGTCAATAATACCCGACCTAATATAATAATAGTTAATCCTATTAAATAATATTTATTAAGCTTAAATAAAACAACAAACCCAATTAACAATATTACATTGCCAATAAAAAACAAAAGCTTGTTATTAAATTTCTTGATAAATGGGAAGATAGTTAATTGGAACGCTATTGCTATATATGCATTTAGACTAATGATAAGGCTGTAATAGGCATTATAATGACTAGATTGGTCTTTTAGATACAAAGGTAATGTAGTCTCAATAAAATAACAAGATGAGAAGGATAAACACACTAGTGTAAAGGTAATGAGAAAGTGCTTATTTTTAAAAACATAAGTATATGAAAAAATTGATTTGATTACAGTTTGTATGTTAAGATTGTTTTTGGTTATATATTTTTCATTTTTCAGGATACTGTTTAGTAGTATGGCATAAGATAAATATGTCACTGCTGAGAAAGAAAGAAAGAAATAAGTAATAGTTCTTTGCAAACACCTTATATAAAAGAATAGGATAAACAACTGAGGCTAGTATTATGACAGTACGCATAATACTAAAAACAGTTAATCTATTTTCTTTAGTCGAATTTACAACAATTAATTTACTTTCGGATGAAAATGCGACTCCTCCAAAGAGTCCTATTAAAATGAAAGCATATATACAATAATTAATACTAACTACTATCAATGCTAGATATAATAATGATGATATAGCTAATGCATAAACAGTAATTTTTCTAGTGTTGTATATGTCTGAAATAGCACCTCCAATAACCATGCCAGCTGAAAATGCTATTGTTCTAGTACCTAATATTACTCCAAGTAGGTCTGATGGCAAATTATTATTGACAAAATATAATGAGAAAAAAGGATTGAATAAATAATAATTTATCCATAGCAAAAATTGACTATAAGTTAATACTTTTGCTTCTAAGGTTAACCGATGATTAAGACTTTTTTCTTTAAACTTTTCCATGCTTATTATGTCCTACAAAGCTTAAAAATGTAATAGCAACTACGATTAAACCTATTATCCCTCCCAGCAAAAAGGTTAATCTATAATCGTAACTTATTAATAGTATCAATCCCCAACAAAGCAGACCAAGTATATGACCAAAGCCTTCAAAAATTCTAAGATCCTTAGTACTTTCCGGTGTTTGAATTGGGATAAACGATGGGAGCATATAAACGCTACCACCTCCAAGACCAGTAAGAAACCACAGTATAGTAATTACTTTAAAAGTGTACGCATAAAATAATAGTATTAAAGAAAATGATAGCAATACATGTCCTAGTAAAAAATACACTTTGCTTGGCTGTAACAGCTTCTCATAAGCATTATATGCAAGCCACCCAACAAAAAACATGACGCCAGCAACACTGTTTTTTATAGAGGTAGATGTTGCATACAGAATTGGTATTGAGTAAGCATATATAAAATAATGGCAATGATGCAGCATCATTAACAGATATGTACTTAAGTTTTTATATGTGCTAATAACATTTACTTTTATTTTGGGGTCTAAATCAATGATATGCTTGTTAGACAAACAAAGTATTAATAATATTGGAGCTGAAGCTGCTAGATATATTGAGGAAAATGGAGATAATATAAATCCTAGAGCTCTCCCTAAGATTTTGTAATATCTTAAACTAGAATTCCTATATGCATCCCTTATTTTCATAAATGAAAAAGAGAAAAACAAATACATATAGATTGTTTGAGGAAATATTAAGATTATCAGAAGCATTATAGAGGCGGTAAAAATCCAGAATTCTTTATGTAACCCATCGAAAATAACATGTATTTGCTCACCTATTTTAAATAAGAATAATCCAGATATGAGTTCAATTAATGTTATTTCTTTACTAAAAGCATACATCATTACCAAATGTAATTGGGTGTAAAAGTACACTACTGCTAGAAGTACACAAATAATTTTTTCTAAATAGAAATTTTCTTTCATGTAATACACCTTAACTAAAGCATATTCAAATGGGGGGCGCTTTCTATTTGGCTAAAAAACTGATAACATGATTTATCACGTAATGCAATAGAATAACGGCCAAGTGTGCACAATAAACTAACCCACCACTGTAGGAGCTGGTATGAAATATAAGCTGGCTTCGAGCAAGGGTTAAAAAGAGGTAGAGTGAGTCTTGTGAGAGCAATCAAGTTTGGCTACTACAGTTAACAAATTAACACAGAGGACACGCTCATGAAGGATAGTTTATATATTGGCGTGGATTATCACAAGAGATACTCGCCTATGGTTGTACAAGATGCACAAGGTAAGGTACTCAGAAGCAGTCAGGTAATGAATGGTCTGGCTTGCGTGAAGAGTTTTCTCGATCCTTTTTTGGATCAAGAGACCCATGCGATAGTGGAAGCGAGGCGTAAGTTAGTTGCACTGACATAAAGGGCCTGTTGCGAACTGAGTCATTGAGCCAGGATTTTTTAAAATGCTTGGTAACGCCAAGGTAACTGAGCGATGCCATTGAATGTTTCGGTGCCTTTGATTGGCAAGGTAAGCCAAAGTATGGTTTTGGACGTAGCTATCCTAGGCCAATACTAAATCTAGTATACTAAGCACTGCTAAAGCATTTACACTCCCTCTTTAGAGCAGCTGCAATCCGATATTATCTATAGGTGTAAAATTGACGAGTGATCAGGCTATGTCTTTTCCTCTAAATAAGATGTTTGAAAAATATCGACATATCGATTTAGAACTATTATACTTAATAAAGCTTGCCTGCCCTGCTTTGGATTGTTAATTGAACGAGTCAAAAATAAATGAAAGAAATCGTTTTTGTGGAAATTAATAGAAGCTTCATGGCAGCTGTAAAAGAAGCTAAACGTCTTGGATATAATGTAACATTGTTAACACATATAAAAAGGGTAAATCCTAATCACTATAATGATTTAGACCTTGGTGTTTTTAATACGATTGTTGAAGTTGACACACAAGAAGTTGATGAAATGTATCAGGTTATTACACCTGATAATACCGCTGGAATTTTAGCATGTTATGATGATCATGTCTTCTCTGCTGCGCAGCTAGCAGAGAAGTTGTCACTTCCCCATCCCAACTTGCGTGGTTTAGCAAAAGTGCGCTGTAAAGATGCTGTGAGAGTTCATTTAAAAAAGCATGGTTTCATACAACCAGAATTTTGCGTTATCGAAGAGAAAAATGGTGTACCTAAAATCCCCTATATTATATCCTTGTGTGATTAAGCCGGTACATGGTTCAGGATCTCGAGGGGTTAAGCTTTGTAAAACAGAGGATCAATATCAACAAGCGGTAGAGATGTTGTTAACTAGGGGATATGAAACGCTTTCGGAGTATAAATTAGAAAGACGCTGGTTATTGGAAAGGTATGTAGAAGGGGATATTTATGGCGCACAGTTCATTTGGATGGAAAATAAGTGGGAGTTATTAGGTATTACCAAAGAATTTCTATCGCAGGGGGATAGCTTGGTTTTACAAGGCATCGTTTTTCCATCAGGATTATCAAACGACTTAGTTGAAAAGTTGAAATTGGAATTTATACAGTGGCTTGATTGCCTAGATTTGCAAGGTGGTGCTCTAGAAATTGAATTCAAAATGGTTGACTGTCATCCAGTATTAATTGAAATCAATCCAAGATTGGTTGGTGCTATGGTTCCCGAATTATTATCACTTTCATTAGGGCAATCTATTCATAGATACTTAGTGGAAGAATGCTGTGGAATCACTAGGCCATTTGAAAACCTAAAAGAATGTGATGGGTATTTTGCTCAGTTATTTTTATATTCAGAATTTGATGGCACCATAGTGCAATTGCGCGGTATTGATAATATAGCTGGGCATTTAGGTGTCATATCGGCACACTTTAAATCTGTTGCGTTTAGCACATCAAAGCCTAATAATATTAATGATAACATAGGTTATGTGATTACTTTTGGAGACACTATCAATGCAGCTGTTTCTAACGCTAAAATAGCTTTAGGTTCCATTGAAATTATCTTCAAAAAAGATCTTTTAAAAGGACATCGGTTTTGGAATATACCCAGTCAACCTGATGGTAATGATTGTCTAGCCAAGGAATGGCCAAAAAGAGAGTTTGTAAGTTAAAAATTTAATACTACCTAACTTAATATACTCTTTATGATATTTTATATAAACGGAAGTGTCTTGCTTATTTACCAAATGAGTTAGTATTACAAGCATTATAAATGACTAATAAGCAGCCATTAACTTTACACAGACACAATCTAGACTTACGCGAAAAGATGAGATACGCACTAAAACCGAGCGAGAAACCGGAGTTTACTTGATGGTAAATGAGGATTTTGAGTAAGGTTTTAACAAAGTAGATCGCTTTTCGCGTAAGTCCAGACCAAATCAAAAATTGGATGATGCAATCTAAGCGCTCGTCTGTGAAACTTAGTGGTGGGACGGGCAATAAACAAAGGATGGCGACGATCATAATGCCAAATGCGCTTAAAACCATTAACACTACTTACTATTTCAATTATATGATTAGCATAATGGGGCCAATCAGTAGCCAGATGTAAAACACCTCTCTGTTGTAATTTTTGCCCTACTAAATTAACAAACTCAACTTGAATAAGGCGTCTTTTATAATGGCGCTTTTTAGGCCAAGGATCGGGAAAGAAAATATTGAGCTTATGCACACTGCCAGGTGCAATTGCTTGCTTTAACACCGTTATTGCATCTTTGGCATAAATGCGAACATTATTAATACCTTGGCGTTGTAGTGCTGAAAGCAAAGCACCAATACCAGGTCGATAAACATCAATACCAATAAAATTAACACCAGGATGTGCTAAAGCTTGAGCAACTAAACCCTCTCCCATGCCAAAACCAATCTCAACCACAAGCGGTGCATGGCGGCCAAACAATTGCACAGTATCTAAAACACCATCACCACTGTGCAACCCAAAAGTTGACCAATAGAGGTCAAGCGCGCTTGCTTGCCCCTTAGTCAATCGCCCTCGATGAGAGCGAGGAGTGCTTAAATAAGCTTGCATCATGAGCACATACGGTATCGATTAATACTTGGACATTTTCCAAGGGTGTATTAGGCATAATACCATGGCCAAGATTAAAAACATGGCCAGAGTAGTTGCCAAAATCATCTAAAATTTTTTTAACCTCATCTCGAATCTGTGGTGGCGATTGTTGTGATAGCAAAAGGGGTGATAAATTGCCCTGCAGCGCCACTTGATTACCAACAAGTCTGCGCGCAACACCCATATTAATACTATCATCAAGAGCAATAGCATCACAACCACTATTAGCTACTGCTTGCAAACAAGGACCAATATTTTTAACAAACAAAATCACAGCGACTTGATTACCATTTGCGGTGATGCGCTGCAAACGCGTAATAATTTTCTCAATGTAGGCTAAAGAAAAAGCTTGATAATAATCAGGAATTAATACATTGCCCCAAGTATCAAATAACATCACCACATCAACACCGGCTGCAATTTGGGCATTTAAATACTCGCTCACTGCTTGGGTAAGCACTGTCAATAATTGATGCAACAATGCCGGTTGTTCCTTTACCATGGCCTTGATTTTAGCAAAATCGCTATGCGCTCTACCTTCTAGCATATAAGTAGCAAGCGTCCATGGACTACCGGCAAAACCAATAAGTGGCAGTTTATCTTTCAACTCCCCTTTCACCAAACGTATAGTCTTTATGACATAGGCTAAATCTTGCTCTGGGTCAGGGACACCAAGTTTCATAATATCATAACGATTGGTAAGTGGGCGCTCAAACCAAGGACCTATACCCTCAGTGACTTGTAGTCCTAACCCCATGGCATCGGCAATAGTAAGAATATCAGAAAATAAAATGGCCGCATCCAACTTGAAACGTTGCAAGGGTTGCAAGGTCACTTTGCAGGCAAGTTCTGGATTGCAGCACAATTTCATAAAACCACAAACCTTAGCCCGCAATGCTCGATATTCTGGCAAATAACGTCCCGCTTGGCGCATTAACCAAACGGGTGTTCTATCCACTGGTTGACGATATAACGCTTGTAACAAACGGTGTTGTGATAAAATGGCAGTCATCTATTTTTTTCAAGCAAGCTTTCTCTCATAACAGCGCCGCTATTTTAATTTGGCTTGATCAATCGATTAGGTGTTTTTTTAATCTTACTCAAAACAACCCACAGACCAATCAATATTGCCAAAGGCAGCATCAAAAGCGCAACATGATAATCGCTAACAGTGTAAGCAAAAACATGGTGAGTGGCGGCTATTTCCCTATGCCAATCCATTAAAATCCCCACCAATGGTTGAGAGATAGCACCACCAATGATTGCAGCCATGTTATTAACTCCACAGGCTGTACCAAAAACATTATCAGGTAAAACATCTCTTAGCATACTGAATGTCAGCGCTTGTACTGAAGATGAAAACCCCAGTAACAACAGTGCCACCGCTATTAACCACGGTGCTACATTGGGCGCCCGCAGTAATATCACAGCCCCAATAAGACCAAGCACAAAACAGATAACCGCTGGTTGACATCTATTTTGGATACGATCAGAAAACCAACCAATAAATGGGCTACCAATACCCAAACCTAGCCAAAATAATATACCATATTGGCCAGCTAAAGTATTACTCCAGCCATAAGCCTTCATTAGATAAGGAACTCCCCACAACGCTCCCACAGTAGCAACTGGCACCCAACACACTAAACCACACAACGCAATCCACCAAACCTGTGGTTTACGACAAAGATAATAAAGCCGCTGCCACTCATTTTTAATATCATAAGCGACGTATTGCTGTGATGCTCTACCATCACGAATAACCAACCAATAAATAATACTTAAAATAAAAGTGATCACAGCAGTAATAACCATGGTGTGGCGCCAACCGATGTGATTAATAAGCACTGCCAAAGGTGCCAGCCCCACAATAGATCCCAAACAACCGGCTAACTGAACCAATCCCACAATCAAGGCAAAATAACGATGCGCAAACCATCGGGCAACCAAAAAAATAGCACAAATAAAGGCAAACGAAGAACCAAGACCAATAAGAAAACGACCCAAACCAGCTACCATCAAATGGTGTGCCGTGCCAAACAAGGTAACACCACAAGCATCAACCATCACCGCTAAGGTCAACAATTTTCTCGCACCAAAACGATCCAGTAATAGCCCCGCTGGAATTTGCATCAAGGTATAAGAATAATAAAAACAAGCACTCAAGATACCAAGCCCAGCAGCACTGGTAGAAAAATCATGCATCAGTGCTTGACTCATCACACTGGGTGCTACTTGAATAAAATAATCATAAACATAAAACAAGGCAGCCAAGCCACAAATAATAATTGGCGTAAACACAAACGCTGGGCGCTTTTGTTGCATCAAATATCCTTAGTTTAATTAAGAAAAGTGTGCTAACATTATATAAGTTTTCGGATAGTATAAATTGATGGTCTTATGAATTCAATGTATTTTAATATAGACTGGACTTGAGCGAAAAGATGAAATACGCGGCAACACAGCGCGAGCAACCGGCGTTTGACTCTAAGGTCAATGAGGATTGCAAGTGAGGTTTTAACCAAGTAGATCGCATCTCCCCTAAGTTTAGATAGAATCTAATTAGCAGGTGGTAACAATATGAGAGTAGCAGTGCTTTGCGGCGGCGTTGCATTAGAACGCGGCATCTCGCTAAATTCTGCTCGTTCTTTACTTGATCATCTATCACCACAAGATATTACCATTGTTACCATTTATTTTGACACTAAAAAAAGAGCTTACCATCTCCTACCCACTCAACTCTATTCTAACACACCCAGTGATTTTGATTTTAAACTACGCCACAGCGCAAAACTGCTAAGCAACGCTGCCCTTATTAATTTATTAAAAACAACCGATATCGTCTTTCCAGTAATACATGGCATTTTTGGCGAAGACGGTGGCATTCAAAGTTTTCTAGCACAACACCATATTCCTTTTGTTGGCACAGAGGCTAAGCATTGCAAAAGATTATTCAACAAATTTAGCGCTAACCAATACATTAAACAGCATGGCTTTTTCACCTTACCTACTATTAGCATCACTGCTAATGATCACTGCGATAAACGCATTAACCATTTCTTTAAAAAATATCAATTGCAGCGCGCCATTGTTAAACCAGCAAATGGCGGGTCTAGCATCGGCGTATTTGCAGTGACAACACCCAAACAAGCTTCAAGCAAGGCAGCTGAGATTTTTGCAAGTGGCATTGACAAGGAAGTGGTTATTGAACCTTTTGCTATAGGTAGCGAATTTACTATTATTGTATTACAAAACCGCTTTAATTTACCCGTTGCACTAATACCAACAGCCATCAAAAACAATGAGAATGATAATGAAATCTTTGATTTTCGTAAAAAATATCTACCAAGCCAACAAGTCAGTTATCATTGTCCACCACCGTTTGATAATGACATCATTGAAACCATCCAAACGCAAGCAGAGCAACTGTTTGCCTTATTTGGCATGCGTGATTTTGCTCGTTTTGATGGTTGGCTATTAGCAGGGGGTAATATTTGGTTCTCCGATTTCAACCCCATAAGTGGCATGGAACAAAATAGCTTTTTATTTATGCAAGCATCGCGCATCGGTATGACTCACGGCCAAGTGCTAAGCTACATATTGCAACAAGCTTGCCGCCGTTATGATATTGCCTGCCCTTTTACCACTATCAAACCCAACAAAACTCGAAAGACCATTGCTGTGCTTTTTGGCGGCAATAATGCTGAACGTCAAGTATCGCTTATAAGTGGTACTAATGTTTGGTTAAAACTTTTGGCATCAAAAAAATACTATCCCAAACCCTATCTATTAGATCTCAATGGCAATGTTTGGCACCTACCTTATTCACTTGCCCTCAATCACACTGTTGAAGAAATACAAAGAGATTGCCAACAATATCAACATACCATGGCAAAATTATCTTATTTTAACAACAGAATAATAACCCGCTTAGGTATTAACGCCAATTACGATAACACGTTTTTTGTACCGCAAAAAATGACGCTTTCACAATTTATAAACCAAAACCATTTTGTATTTATTGCACTCCATGGCGGTCAAGGCGAAAATGGCACCCTACAACAAAAGCTAAGCCAAAGCCATGTTAAATTTAACGGCCCTGATGAAAAGGCAGCTAGATTGTGTATGGATAAATGGCAAACAGCCAAACGTATTAAACAATTAAACATCACTGGCATCAAAGCCATGACAGCGATAAGAGTCGCAACGCCAACACTACTGGCGTTTAGTGCCACAAAATTAGCGCAATACTGGCAATATTTAAAAAAACACCTAAACAACACACCTATTATTATCAAACCCAATGATGATGGTTGCTCTTGTGGCGTTGTGACTTTATATAGGGTTAGCGATCTTAAAAAATACCTAGCCCTTATTAAGAGCAAAGCACATATGGCAAAGGCCAATACCTTTTATAATCAACTTATGCCAATTGAGCTGCCAACGACTAAACCACGGCATTTCTTATTCGAAAAATTTATTGCTACTGATAAGCTTGTGATAACCGATCAAACACTCCATTATCGCCCCCACAATCATTGTTTAGAGATCACCATAGGCGTTGTCGAAAAGAATAAGCAATTAGTCGTTTTCAACCCAAGTATCACCATTACAACTGGCAAAGTATTAACCGTTGAGGAAAAATTTCAAGGTGGCACTGGCGTTAATATCACACCACCGCCTAGTGATATTATTGCTAAAAAGACCTTAACAATTATTAAAAAACGCATCAGTCAATTAGTTAGTGCATTAGCCATCACAGGCTATTGCCGCATTGATGCTTTTGTCAACGTTAATAATGGTGATATTATGATTATAGAAATTAACGCACTGCCTGCGCTGACACCTTCTACCGTATTCTACCACCAAGCATTGGCACAAAAACCAGCTATTACACCGTTGGCATTGCTAGAACTGTTAATTACGAATAAACTAGGATAATAACTAACCATTAAGAGCAAGCGTATGAATAGTAAAAAAAATGACTGGATCAATAATATACTCCAATTTTGGTTTGAAGACCTTGATAATCCTTCTCTAGAAAATCCTAAATGGTGGCAAAAAAACGACGACTTTGATAATATTATCAAAGAAAAATATGCCAAGATACGACAACAAGCAGCCAGTGGCTGTTTTGACCATTGGGCTACAACACCAACTGGGCGTTTAGCACTTATTATTGTGCTTGATCAATTCTCTCGCAATATCTATCGCAACCATGCTAGTGCTTTTGCCTGCGATAATAAAGCCCTACAGCTTAGCAAAGAGGGTTTGACATTACAGCACGATCAGCAGTTGTTACCCATAGAACGAGCCTTCTTTTATATGCCATTTCAGCACAGCGAACAACTTGCCATGCAAATGCTTAGCATCAAACTGTTTGCTAAATTGTATAATGATGCATCAGCAAGTGATAAAAAAATATTTGCCAACTATCTCAATTATGCCAACCAGCATGCTGATATCATCAAGCGTTTTGGCCGATTTCCCCATCGAAATACCCTACTCAAGCGCCAATCAACTCTCAAAGAGCAACAATTTCTAAAACAACCAGGATCAAGCTTTTAACACCCAAACGTATATCATGGTTATCTCAATAGGCCCTATTGGCTAGCAAATAAAGCATCAACAAACACGCTAGCATTAAAATCTTGTAAATCATCAATGCCCTCGCCAATCCCGACAAAACGAATAGGCAAGTTGAGTTGATGGGCAACCGCAAAGATAATACCACCTTTAGCACTACTATCAAGCTTAGTTAAACAAATACCACTAACGCCAATGGCACTATAAAATTGCTGCGCTTGTATTAAACCATTTTGACCATTAGTGGCATCCAAAACTAATAAAGTCTCATGAGGTGCACTATCATCCTTTTTAGCGATGACTCGATAGACTTTTTGCAACTCGGCCATAAGATGACTTTGAGTGTGTAGGCGACCGGCAGTATCAGCAATCAAGACATCAATACCACGTCTTTTTGCAGATTCCATGGCATCAAAAATGACTGCTGCACTATCAGCCCCCTGTTGTTGAGCCACCACAGGAATAGCATTGCGTTTGCCCCAAATTTGCAATTGCTCCACAGCCGCAGCCCGAAAGGTATCACCCGCAGCTAGCATTACTTTTTTTCCTTGACATTGTAGGCGCTTGGCTAATTTACCAATGGTTGTAGTTTTACCAACACCATTAATACCTACCACTACTATCACAAAAGGTTGCTTGCAAGTATCAATAACCAATGGTTGCTCTACTGATGCAAGTAAAGTGGTCATGTCTTGTTTTAATGCCAATAACGCTTGCACACCTTCTTTAAACGCTTGATATGATAATCTTTTTTTTAAACGATCAATAAAAAATGTCGTCGTTTCAACACCAACATCTGCCATTAATAATGGCGTTTCAATTTGTTCTAACCATTTAGCATCGATATTTTTTTTGCCAAGTAAGGTTGTGGCAATATCATGGCTAAGCTTTTTTTTAGTTTTACCTAAACTAGAAACTAGGCGTTTAAACACACCTGGTTTAGTTGCTGTGATTTTACTTGATGATAACACATTACCGTTAGCATCAAGCGCCTTTGCATCTTTTTGGGGGCGATGATGACGTTTTAAAAATTTTAACATATACTTATTCTCACCTAAAATTTGATATTAACGATCACTCAATAGATAAACAATAGCCAACGACTAGCTTGTAATCATTAAACTGCAATATGAGCAGTGATGCTATTAATGGTTACTTAAAAAATCACAAATACGACGCAAATCTTGATAAGATTTGGCCTTTTGAGAGGGCGAACGCAATAAATAAGCTGGATGATAAGTAACAAACAACGGCGTATTTTTTTCCCCATAATGATAAATTTGTCCGCGCAACCGTGCTAAGGGAGCACTGGTACTTAGCAAAAACTGTCCGGCAACACGACCCAAGGCAACAATAAGTTTAGGCGCAATAAGATTAATTTGGTTCTGTAAATAAGGCGTACAGCAGCGCACTTCATTGGGGTTGGGATCACGATTGTTGGGTGGACGACATTTCAAGATATTAGCAATAAATACCTCACTGCGCTTAATAGCAACCGCTTGTAACATCAATGTTAACAACCGTCCAGCACGCCCCACAAACGGTTGACCTTGTCGATCTTCATCAGCACCTGGTGCCTCGCCTACTAACATCAGATCAGCTTGACGATTACCACTGCCAAAAACAGTCTGGGTACGTGTTTTCTCCAAGCCACATAAACGACAACAAGCGACTTGCTGTGCTAAACGCTCCCAATCGACAGAGCTTGATGACGACTGATTATCAATAACAGGGGCCACCACGCCATCACTCTGAGTACGATGACGCAGTTGCCATACTTCAATACCCATCATTTGTAAATAGTGCTTGTGAGCCATAAAAGCATAATAAAATAACAACCAAAGCATTGCAATGTCACTGGCCTATTATTAATTGATGCAAACTTATCAACGCTTGATGTTATTTACGCTTAATTGATAATACTGGCATCAGTGGCTATAAACCGCCACACAAGATAGTGGTGCCAATGTGGACAAAATTGGCAGCTAAACAGTATGAATTGTCTAATTAACGTTTTAACCATGTTATCTTGGTCAAGCGCTTTAGCCAATAATTGCGTTAGCTTTTTTATTGACTGTTGATGACTATGCCGCTTATGATAATAGTCTCTCAAGACAGCAAGCGTTGTAAAATCTTGCTTAAATTTTTTAGCATGAGCAATGACTTGTGCCAAACAGGCAACATCTTGTAGACTTAAATTTAAGCTTTGTGCAGCAACAGGAAAAAAAGTATGGGCAGCATTACCCAATATCACCGCACCATCAATGACTTGATGCCAACTTTCCACTTCATGGAGCAAATAGACACTGCGATGACTCAAATCAGTCAATTTACCCAAAAAATAACCAAATTCACGCTGCAATTTTATTAAAAACTCTCGATCACTTTGACTTTGCCATTGATCGATTTTGTCATTGCTAGCAGTCACCACCAATTTATATTGCGCCATGCCTAATGGCAGCATTGCTAAAGTGCCATCAGAGGTAAAACGCTGATACGCATGATAACCCTCCTTTTGCACTTTAAGGTTAGCAAGCAACGCGCTATAGCGCTGCGGACTAATAGTCGCTTTAATATTTAATGCCTCTCGTGTTTTAGAAAAGCTACCATCGGCTGCGATAATCAATTGGTAGTGCAAGGTCTTTTTGGCATTGCCAACTAGTATGTTAGCCATTCTACGAGGGTGGTTAAGCGCCAACAATTGAGCTGGTTGCCAATAATAAATATTACTATAACTATTGGCCACTTGCCTTAGCGCATCTAACAGCTTTGTTGCTAAAACAACATAACCCAATGCTGGGATCTTATATTGTCTTGCACAAAAACGAAGCTTATTAAATCGGCCTTTTTCTGAAACATGCAGTGTCTCAATGGCTATTGAAAACGCTTTTATCATTTGCCACACCTGCAATGTATCAAGAAACTGTTGACTATTGTAGTTAAGCGCAATGCTACGATTATCTTGTCTTGGCTGCAAGCTTGTCTCAACAATGACAACAATGAGTGATAATTTAGCTAAAGCAATCGCTATCGCTTGGCCAACAAAGCCTCCCCCGATAATAATAACGTCAACAACATCAAAAGCGGTGGTTACACTGGGTTTGTTCATGATATTTTATACATATCAGGATTACGCATTAGTGTTGCTGCATCAGTGCCTCAATGTCCTCAACAGTTTTTGGCACATCACTACTTAATACCTTATGACCTTGCTTGGTAATCACGACGTCATCTTCAATACGAACACCCATACCCCACCACTTTTTATCAACCCCTTGACTGCCAATAGGAATATATAATCCAGGCTCATTAGTGAGCACCATATTCTCTTGAAAACGACGGTGCTTACCATTAACCCGATAATTACCAACATCATGAGTATCTAGGCCAAGCCAGTGACCAGGCGAATGACAATAAAACGTGGCATAAGCTTTGTCTTCTACCAATTGCTTTAGATTGCCATATAAAATGCCAAGCTCAACTAACCCTTCGGTTAACGTCATGGCTATAGCATCTATAAAATCCTTGCGGGTATTTTTTGGCGTTAGCATTTTCATGCCAGCTAGTTGTGCCGCCAATACCCAATTATACAACAATTTTTGATTCTCATTAAAACAACCATTGATAGGAAAAGTACGAGTAATATCAGAAGCATAATAATGATATTCACCGCCAGCATCCACTAACAATAATTCGCCTGCTTTAAGCTGGCTTTGATTGCAACAATAATGCAAAGTGCAAGCATTATTACCACTTGCAACAATAGGATCATAGGGATACTCAACGCAGCCCTGCTGTTGCAAAACGTGCGTTAGCTCTGCTTGTAGTTGATATTCATATAAACCGGGGCGACAAGCTTTCATTACCGCCTTATGTGCTCTAGCCGCTGCTTTAGCTGCATAGGTCATCAACTCAATTTCCTGCTCGCTTTTAATAAGGCGCATTTCACCAATGATAGGCTCAATATTGTGGATGACATTGGGCGCCTTATAACCCATACGGGCTTTTGCCTCGATAGTATGCAAACAAGTAGCGATCAATTCATCAAAATGGCTGTTTCGTCCCCAAGCATAGTAGAGATGCTCTTTGCCCAAAAGTAGCGATGAGATTTTATCATCAAAGCTAGCAATATCATAGGACTCATCAGCCCCATATTGGCTAACTGCTCCTTTTTGACCTGCAAAGCTGCCAAGCCAGCGCTCTTGTTCTCTATGGTTAGCACGATTAAAAAGAATAAATTGCTGGCCTTGTTGTTTAATAAGCACAGCAACTGCTTGAGGTTCGCTAAAACCTGTTAGATAATAGAAATTATTATCAGGATAAAAACGGTAATAATGGTCACGACTGCGAATTTTTTCCGTTGCCGTTGGTAATATAGCAATGCTATTATCAGCCATGGCATTAAAAACCTGCTTGCGACGTTTAGCATATTGTTGTGATGTAATCATCATATAGCCTCGATTGATTATGTTATTATATCAACTACAAGATAAGCCAACTACTGGGGTCATGGCAAACGACACTAACTTTGTTGTTTACAATGCGTTTCTTTAATTAGCAATGCTGCAATCAAACCAATAGTAAAAGCGGCAGGAATAATGAGCATCACATTGTGATAGGCATGTAATGAATAATGAGGAACGCCATTAACTATTATGTACTTATCGCTAACATCCAACAACCAACCAGCAAAAGGCATCAATACACCACCACTAAACACTGTTACCATAGAAACAATGCTAACAGCCGTTCCCGTTAACACCTTGTCATTATGCTCAGCGACAGTAGGGTAACCAATCACCTGCATGCTAGATATAAAACCAATGATAAAAAAGATAAATAGCAATGACGCATACGACAAATTAGGTACAACCATCAACACCAATGACACCGCTAAAGCAACAACACTGCCCACAATCATAGGCAAGCGGCGACGTTTAAGATAATCAGAAATCCAACCCATTATAGGTGAGCCAAAAATGGTTCCAATATAAATCATACCAGAGACACTTGCCGCTTTATTAAGTGCTAAATGATCCATCTGTCGCAAATATATACTGCCAATAAAAGCACCCAACAAAAACAACGGTATATTCATAAAACAAGTGTAAAATGCACCTAGCCAATTTTGGACATTACTAAGCACTTTGATAATGCTATTTTTCAAGCCCAGTTTTTGTACTTGCGCTTGATCCACCTTTATCAAGTGCTTGTTATCTCTAGGATAGTCCTTAACAATTGCCCAAATCAAGAGAATAAGGAGTAATCCCAATAAGCCATCTAGCAGCAAAGCATAACGCCAGCCAACAAAGTGAATAAGAACAGTTAAAGGCGCTTGGGCAATGCTACCACCAATCATTGCCATAGTAACCACAGCACCAATCGCTACTCCCATACGATGAGGCAAAAACCAACGCGAAGCCAGTTTAACCGCACTTAAAAAGCAAAAAGAACCACCTATGCCAACAACAAAGCGGAAAATAACAGCTATCATAAAAGAGGAGGCTAATGCAAAACCCAAAGTACCCAAACTACACAATAACATTGCGATTAAAATTAGCTTGCGAGTTGAAAAACGATCAAGCAAATTACCAGCGAAAAACAATAAGCCAGCATTAGTATAAAAATAAACAGCGGAAAGCAGGCCCAATTTAGCAGCATTAATATGAAAAGTTGCCATCAAGGGGGCTGATAGCGAATTAAACATATTCATCTGCATAAATTCATAGAAAAACAATAAGCCACCCGTAAGCACCACCAGCCACGATAAGTACTTTTTGGAAACTTTATTATTTTGTTCTAAAAATGTGGTAATTATTGCCATGATTTAAATAGCCAACTAAAAAAATATTCACCTAAACTAGGTTAACGATTACACCCACTCGTTGATTTTCCTTGAAAAATCAACACCAAGCTTAACCATTAGCAACACCATTTTTTGATTGCGATTATGGCAGAATCAATCAGTTTGAACAAGGCATTTTATGATAAAAATCACCCCTTTGACACCACAGCATTGTAGTCTCCAAAAGGCTTGTTATCCAAAAACTAAGACTCTCTAGCTCTTAATCAAAAGACAATCACGCACTTTTATCTCTATCAATATTTGGATCATCAATAATACCACAGCGCAACGCTAAGTGTGTCAGCTCAACGTCATTATCAATATTTAACTTTTTAAATAAACGATAACGATAAGTATTGATTGTTTTAGAGCTTAGATGCAACTGCTTGGCAATCTCCAGTGTTTTAGTGCCAGCGGCAACTAACAGCAATACCTGAATTTCTCGTTCTGATAAATCATCAAAGGGTGAATGGCCGTCCGGTGAGAAACGATTCAGTGCCATTTTTTGAGCTATTTGTGGTTCAATATAACGCCCGCCTTTATAAACACTTCGAATCGCAGTCACTAACTCCTCAGGGGAGCATTCTTTAGTTAAATAACCACAAGCCCCTAGACGCAACAAGCGAAGTGGGAACACCTCACTATCGCAAATAGTTAAAGCTAGTATTTTCACAGTCGGATATCGTCTTAAAATACTGCGAGCAACATCGATACCACTGGCTGATTTTAGCTTAATATCCATGAGGATAACATCGGGTTTTTCACTACGAACCAAGGCAAGACTATCATCTCTACCGCAAGCTTCACCCACTACCGTAATATCATCGATCTCAGTCAAAAGACTCCTAATGCCTAAGCGGACTAGTTGGTGATCATCAACTAACATTACTTTAATCATGTTGCTCCTCCTGAAAATTGATATATTACTATTCTCGTTGAGCACAAAAGCTCCTTTTAGATAGAGTACTATATTATTTCCGTCAAGTCACGTTATTTATTAACATTGTTTATAAGTTACTGCTACAGGGTACAAGTTTCGTACTTAGCTCAATTAAACACCATCAGGTATTGTGTGGTGGTTATGATAGCTTGCTTAACCGTCTACTTTCTCACACAAGGTTCGTCTGTCCTAGATATTGCCAAAGGCACTTCACCACTTAACAAAGCCGCTTGAGGGGTTTACCATCGATATATACCCAGTTTTGACCATCGCTTGCTATCATAAAAGAGTTAGCCGATAAGCCGGGTTTTGTCGTGGACAATCATTCATCTTGGCTTACCATCGCTGATAAGCTCTAGCAACCAACCCAGACTCAGTGCGGGACACACTTACAAGTCTCTATTTGGTCTTGCTCCAGGTGGGGTTTACCGTGTCACCACTGTTACCAGTGGCGCGGTGCGCTCTTACCACACCTTTTCACCATTGCCGGCGTTAAAAAGCGCTTAGGCTGTGTATTTTCTGTGGCACTTTCCGTCAGCTCGCGCTGCCCAGGCGTTACCTGGCACCTTACCCTATAGAGCCCGGACTTTCCTCCCCTTTGTTTGGTAACCTTAGCTGGACTTACGCGAAAAGCGATCTACGTTGTTAACACCTCACTTACAATCCTCATTTACCGTAGAGTCAAACGTCGGTTTCTCGCTCGGTTTTGCAGCACACCTCATCTTTTCGCGTAAGTCCAGCTTAAATCACATCAAGGAGCGATTGTCTGGCTAACTCCTTATTAATCATACCTAAAGACTAGAGAAAAATAAATCACTTATTACCATGGCGTATTAAAGTTGCCATAAGTATTTGACATAATATTCAGATAAGCAAAGCATGGTCTTTTATCCTTTATAAGCTAATTTGCTCCATCGTATTTTTTTATAGCTGTTGCCCCTAATAGTCTTTGATAAGCTTGATCAGTGTCATCTTCTGTAGAGTCATTTTCAACAGCAGGACAAAAAAACGCTTGCCTATTACTAGCGATAAGATCGTCTTCTTCTCTAAGTCTGTCTATCATAGGTTTTACAATAAACAAAAACTCTAGCGCACCACCACTTATTGCTGGTATTATCAGTAAAAGTATAAGCCAGAGATAATCTTGTCTTAGGGTTTGGCTGGTTACACCTAAAAGATCTTTGGAGATTTCAGCCCAACTTAGTAGATAACCAACAGTCATAGCGATGGTGTATAATGTACCAAACGTTATATGTCTATAATATTTTTTCTTATTGTTAGGCGCTATGGAACGATTTTCTGTTGTGCTAATAAAATCATGCAAACTTACCCCTTTAGACATTGCAGTAGAAAAAATAGCGGTGAGTCCTGATAAGGCTGATATTGTATAAGTATATTGTATGGGCAATTTGTTAATTCCAAAAATGACCATAAGCGCCGAATGGGTTAGAAAATAACTAAGTGCACCAAAAGAAGATATGCCTAGAAAACCAGCTAATCCTGTTTTGAATAGATTTTTTCCATTACAATTTGATAGCGAAGTATTTTTTATTTTTCTAGTATTTTTTACCATGCTATCAACATTGAAAGCAAGGAAAGTGATAAAATTTGATATGCTTATATAACCACCTACAATATAATAAATAATGTCATTTTTTATATGTATCACATCGAGTATGGCATTTGTTGCTACATAACTATTTAATGCAATAAAAACTGCTCTGGTTATGCCAATAAACATTGACATTTTCTCCATCTTGCTAAGCTTAGCCTTTCTCTTTTGCAAAGGACTAGTATCTGATTGTTTTTTTTTATCTTCCTCAAATCGCAGCCATAATGCCCGAATTCTAGTGTAACATCTCACATAAGTAGTACTGGTAATTAATATCGGCAACACAATGGGAGTGATGTATTTTTTCCCTGTATCACCAAATATATCAAAGGCCGAGTTCAAAAAAATGATCATCTTACCATCTTTGAAAATAACGGCACCTAATCCAGAAACAAATGTTTTAGTTATTCTCTTTATATGACTACTTTCCATGCAATTATCTCCGTGAAGAAACTGAATAACATGCTAAAGCGCCTATTGTAGCGCCTGCTACAGCACTAGCCATAATAATTCTGGGAATACTCCAAAAAGAAACTTGAGATGGCTGATGAGATTGATCACCCACACTTTCTTGTATCACTTCCTTTGTAAAGATTTCAGGCTTGTTTGGTTTTTCATTAAAAAACGTAGATTGCTTATTGTCCATATAGAATTTGTTAAGTGGCATAAAAGATGCTCGTTGAAATACATCTCTGGCTAGCACTATATCCTCAATGGCCATGCCAAGTGGGTTAAACATGATTAAACCAGAAATTTTTTGATCGCTTCTCTTGCCAAACAAAAAATCCGTTATTTCAACTACGTTTTCTTTTTTAAGGATCCCAGAATCAACACCACTTTTAAACACTTTTTTTGCCAAACAACACTGCTCAAAATTATCTACAATAACATGATCTGCCTTTTGAAAAACATCCAAAGAAAAGTCCATTAGCGATAAGTTAATGAGTAACTGATTATCTTTGACATCGCTTGCAGCGATATAGGGTTGATTAGCCGTGGTTGTGGTAATCACAACATCCGCGTTTATTATCGCGCTTTGATAATCTTCACATTTTACTACTTTTTCTGAAAGTACATCATCATAATCTGAGTGGCCAAAGCAATATACCTTCTCTATTGTCTCATAAATATTTGGTAAGAAAGAAGCATGCATTTTTCCAAGTTTACCCATTCCAAGACACGCAATTTGTTTGGGTTTAAAACAAAATCTATCAATAGCAATTAACGAGATAGCAAGCGTTCTAAATGAGCTAATCAACGTCCCGTCTAAGATGGCAATAGGAAGATTTGTTTTAGTATCGTTTAATATAATCAATGCACTTGCTCTATTCAAACCAATTCTTGGGTTTTCTGGATGACTTCCTATCCATTTCACTCCAGCAAAACCGCGTTCATCATCAATATAAACAGGCATTGTGATAATTCTATCAGCCCTATGAGCTGATTCATTTCTTTGCATATATATTTTACTAGGTTGGGTAAGCTTTTGCCCTTTATGATATAATTTTAACGATTCTAACACAGATTGCTTCACAAAAAGCACATCATTACCAATAGCTTGTTCTACTTTCGTAGCATCAACTAATGATACTTCTCTAGTAGCTATTTGTGGCACATAGTTTTCATATTTAAGGAAAGTGAGATTTTCTTGTGCTTCCTGTTCAACTGTTCTTAATTCAGTTGTAGATAAATCAAAGCGCCATCTGCCAATTGAGCTAGTATTGATAGGAAATGTTGCTTCTACATTTTGTGGAAAATTTTTTATATCTCTTGAATGAGTTTTTTGTGTATAATATTTTTCCATCTTTGCTTCATAAGCAATGCCTATAAAATTACACACCTTCTTGAGAGTGTCAGTTGTATGCAATACCAGATCTTCATAACGCACTTCACAGTAATTTTTGTGGTCTCGAAATTTTTTTCCATCAGAGATCGCAAGATTCCATCTCTTTATACATTCTTCCAATGGCATAATATAATGAGTCGCTGCCAGTTGATCACCTACTACCTTCCTTTTTTTATGAGTGATTAAAGAAGATACAACATCTCTTCCATCACGCACAACATGAATTATCATTGCATTTGGAAAAGCCTTTATTATAGAATCAATGTTGTGAATATTTCTGGCAGTTTTATCAGCCCAGATAGTTTTTCCAGTAGAAACTAAACATGCCCTAGAAAACTTCTCAATAAAGTTGGCTCTATCTTTTGAGTCCAGGTGCATTTTTTGCAGTGATGCTATACTAAGATTAAACTTTTTTGCAAGAGATGCTAAATTAACAGGAACAGGTAAAAATAATAAAGACTCTGGTCCACATGATATTTGACTATGAGAATCAAGCATCACTCTTAATAAGGTTGTACCACTTCTACCACATCCGCAGACAATAACTACTTTATCTTCAGATCGCCCGTTTAGTTTATGTTTTGCAGAAAAATCTTGAAGCTGCCATCTATTTAATTCCTGTTGTTGATCTTGATCGATGATTGCGAAAGGCATATTGATCTCCTTTTCATTAAAGCCATAAGTCCTAACAAAATCAATTGTAGTAATTGGTTATGCAAAATACAAGAAAAAAAGTCAATGTATCTGCGTTTAGCTTATAAATTGTTTTGGCTTATTTTCTCTGTTTATCCTAACCCGACTATTTCATGAAATGATATAGCCAAGTCAATATAAAATAGTTACACATAGATGTCTGGGTCCTGAAACAGTTTCTCGATAGAGAGCTGAGTGGTTCGACGCACGCGTTTGCGTTCAGCCCAACGATGTTCAATCGGATTGAAATCCGGAGAATAAGTCGGTAAAAAGCGCAAGGTATGTCCGGCCTGCTCAATGGCCTCACGCGTATCTTTGCGTTTATGGAACGAGGCATTATCCATGATGACAACCGAGCGGCTCAGTAATCGTCCCAACAGTTCTTGCGTCACCCAGGCATGGAAGCTATCGGCGTTAATCGAACCGGAGCATAACGAAACACACAGAAATAACATCCCCATCATCGTTGACCTTTAAACGCATACCCATAAGTTCGGGGCATGCAGCTATACGAGTGGGCGACCGGCTTGTTGATAGGCGGCTACCTCCTGTTGA